>VWYP01015636.1:0-19824 GCA_013400435.1 Pycnonotus jocosus | reverse complement strand
AGCCAGGACTCTGTGACCCCCATGCATGAGATGATTCCTGGAAAGCCAAGGAGTGGCCAGCAAGACTCACTCACTGTTCAATAGTCCCACATGGCCAGTGTGTAAATCCAGTGGAGACTGACAGTGGGCTATCATGGCCTGAAGGAAGTCACACCACCACTGAGCACTGCTGTGCCAGACATGCTGGAACTTCAGTATGACCTGGAGTCCAAGGCAGCAGAGTGGTGCCACCACTGACATTACAAATGTGTTTTTCTCCTTTCCTTCAGAAGAAGAAGAGTGCAGGCCACAGTTTGCTGCAGGGGCATTTGGTACACGTGGAGTTGCTCACCCCAAGGGTGGAAACACAGCCCCACTATTCGCCATGGAGTGACCGAAACTGCACTGGAAAAGGCAGGGAATCCACAACACTGGCAAAACATTGAAAACATCATGGTGTGGGAAATACAGCAGAAGAAACTTAGAGAATTGAGAGAAGATAGTTCAGATCATCCCGAAGGTTTTACCATAAAACAAACTAAGGTGAACAGAAGTCCCAAGAAATTTAGGTTTTAGGAGCAAAATGGCAAGAGGGACATTGTCAGGTTCAAATGGATGCGGTCAGCAAAATAACAGCTATTTTGCTGCCCACACCAAACAGCAAGAAAACTCCATGAGCTTTCCCTAAGTGCTGTGGGGTCTTGGAGTATGCATATTCCAGATTACACTCAGATTGTAAATCCTCTCAATCAAGCAACAGGAGAGAAGAATGATTTTTAGAGAGGTCCTGAACAGCTACAAGCTTTTGAGTAAATTAAACAGGAGATTGTTTATGCAGTAGCCCCATGGCCGGTCAGGACAGGACAGGTTGTAAAAAATGTACTCCACACTGCAGCCAGGGAGAATGGTCCTTCCTGGAGTCCCTGGCAAACAGCTCCAGGGGAAACTAGAGGACAACACTGGGGTTCTGGAATCAGGGACACAACAGATCTAAGCCTGCTACACCCCAACTGGAAAGGACATACTGATGGCTTATGAAGGGGGTTGAGCTGTTTTAGAAGTGGCTGGCACAGAAGCACAGATCCTCTGGGCACTCTGACTGTTAGCAAACAACTGGATGTTCAAAGAGAAAGTCCCTTCCACACATCATCCACTGATGCTATGGGGAACAGGTGGATTGCACTGATTACACAGTGAGCTCAAACAGGAAACCACAATTGCCCAGGGATCTTGGAAGCCGTCATGAAGTGGCCCAAAGATGAAAATTTCATCATCATCTTCATCAGAGGATGAGAAAGTGACAGGCTGAAGATGTCCCACCACGTAACTGGCTGAAAGAAACGGAAAAGTAATGTGCTCTCTCTACTGATGGTTTCTGCCATCCTGTAGGGATACACTGAAAATGGAAGTCTACTGTAGGTGTTCTACACAGCAAGTCACAGACATATTGAAGTAGATCATGCCAAATTGCAGAGCTGGAAGCAATCCAGCTGGCTTTAGATATTGTTGAATGAGAGTAATGGCCAGCACTCTCTCTGGCTTTACACTGACTTAACAAATGATAGCAAATTGTCTGTGGAGGTTGTTGGAACAATGGAAAAAGACCAGCTGGCAGCAGAGGTAAAAAGCAAAGGCCACATCCTTAATTAACACTCTCTGCAAGTTGAGCTCACCTCACCCAAACAAAACCCCATGTACTGTAAAAGGGGTTAAAGTCTCTGTGGAGGATTTAAGGAATGTTATGGAAGACAGGTTGAATTAGCCCTGATCAAGCAAATGTAAACCCATCCGTGGGACCTGGTGGACTTGGTAAAGTAGAGGGCCGGGGAAACACGATGCATTACTCAAGGGGATCTGATTTTTTATGTAGGAACAGTCTGTAACGTCACAGAGTATTCCATAACTACCATGGACAACGAGTATAGCCAATTCCAGGTACACCAGCTGTGAACTCCTGATACAGCAACAAGCTGACAGCACACCAGACCTCTTGCCCTGGAAGATATCCACTACCTTGGACTAAATTAATTTAACAGACCCCTTGGAGGGACAGCTGTTCACTGTGGAAATGGCATCCGTACTCATGTGTGCATACATACACATGTGTGTGTATAACTAGAAGGTGTGGAATCTGGGCAGGACACAGATGATATAGAGATGAATCATGTCCTGCTTCCAGCCAGGATAGAGTTAATTTCTGCAGTGGCCAGGAGAGGCAGGGCTAGGAAGTGGAAGTTTTTCTATACTCCGGCCCTGTTAGTTCCAGGGGTAGGGGAAGGGGTCCCTTTCCAGTCGCATAGAAGGGCGCAGCCAGGGACCGTCAGGGATTCCCTGCAGTGTAGTTGTGAGCACTGGCACGAGAATTGTTCAGCTCTGTCATTGATACTGTTGCTGTTACCGTTCACTTCCTTATTTCTTCGCTGTTTTCGGTAAATTGTTCTTATCTCAACCTGTGCTCTTCACCTTTCGTACATCCAATTCTCCTCTCCATTCCCAGCAGAGGAGGGGGAGGGAGGACAGGCAGCTGAGCACAGTTTGGAGTGTTTCAGGGAGTAAACGAAATCGGTAAATACCATTCCTAAGTCACAACAACATGTAAGTCTAAAAATACAGCTCCTAAAGGCCAGTACTAGGATAGATATTTGACTTCATGTACAAGGTCGTATTACTGAAGCCATAGTACTTTTTAAAGGCAGTCTTAAAAGTAAAACAGATGGGTTATTCCTTCCAAGAGAAAGACCAAGAATTGTTTTCCTTTTAGCAGATATGTGGGACCATTGTCAGAGATTGTGATATGAGGATGTCTAGGTAAAGGACCAAAAGGTGATTTTTCTCAGAAAAACATTTCAGAGACAAATCATCTTTGAAGTCTAAGACTCACATTCAAAACACTTTTCATATAGTAAATACAATGAATAAGATCAGGAAAACAAAGTCTTGAGGTTCAAAGACCTGTAAATAGTGAGAGAATAATTCCTTTTTTAGTTTCCTTTAGACTTAAAGAACAAGTAGTAGCTAAATTTGTGATTGTGCCTCTGTCTTCTTTGAAAGAGTCTTTGATGATGGCTGCTGTGTTATGCAATGCCCCAGGGGAAAGTTTGAATTCAAACAGCAGTGTCACTTGTGCCATCATACCTGCCTGGACTGCAGTGGAAGTGAACCTAACAAATGCACCACTTGTGGAACAGGTAAGTAAGATTTCCTTTTGCCAGCTTTCCCCCCTCCCTTGGCCTCCAAATTCCCTTTTCCCTCAGCTCTCGGGGCCAGTTGTTAGATCCAATAAAATGAGTAGTGCTTTTACTACCAATCTGCATCACAATCTTCTTGTGACTCTGAAGGGAATTGGAACTCTTTTTTTTTTTTTTTTTTTTTTTTTTTTTTTTTTTTTTTTTTTTTCTCCTTTAAAGTCCAAGAAAACACAACTCTGTATTGTCCTTTCAACTTAATGCATTTCCCTTGGTGTTTTTTCAATAGGAGCTTTTAACAGAAACAGAAACAAGAAAAAGGAAAAAAAATAAGGGACAGAAAACCTACATAGTTGCTTCTGGAAAAGAAAACTTCATACATGCTTCCCCCACCCACTGCACAGGATGTGCTATACTGAAATGGAGCCAGTTTGCTCAAGCAGGCAGGGAGCCAGGCTGCTTTCCTAAGCATCTCTCTGGGAAAGGCTAAGAAACAAGCATGGTGGGTTCCACTGGAGATTGCTGTGTCCCTACAGCTAACAAACAGGTTTTGCAAAGAGCAGCTTATCACCAAAACACATTTTTGTAGATCTTAGGTTGAGAGGAAGGCTAACGTAGCAAATTTTGTGGAAATTCCAAAAAGGCCACTCTTCTCCCTTTGAAATTCTGTTTTAAAAATTATTTCCTATTGTCTCTCTAACATCTGATGAGCAAAAACCTGAGGCCATTACCTACAAATATGTGTAATTAGTCTGAACTGTCCTTGGAAATGAGTGCTTAAGATCTAATTTATAATAAAGAGTAATTTTTTATGAGCTGTCTTCTGAGGGTTCACAATGGATTCACAGAGTTTTCATTTCAGCCGCTACTTCCATTTCAGTCCTAATCAACAATGGCACATACTTTATTTAGTTATCACTGTCTAGACTACAAGCAAACACTAGTGTGGTTGCATTAAGTAGTCGCACTGATGATGAGATTGACTTTCTCACTTTGGGCAATGTGACTCGGTAGATGAAATTTTCAAATGGTACATCAGGTCTAATGTGAGAGCAAGTTTGTATTGTTGTTCCTCAAAGTCTCTCCCTTGTGGAGGACAGCAAGATATATTTCTGTATTTCTGTGAATCAAGAAATTAGGAGACAGGAAAATTAAAGATTTGTGCATGAAAAGTAAAATAAATAAAATTCAACTTCTGCTATGGTGTGGCATTATTTCCTATTACAGCTGCTTTCTCTGCATTTTCAAACACAGATTCTAGTAAGCAAATTCTTCCTCTGCATTAAGGCGATGAGATACACTTAGTACAGTTATATGTGTAATTTATACTGTAGGGTAACTGATTAGAAAACTCCTCATGTGGCAGGACATGGCACATGAAGTTATATGTGTTTTCATAGGCTTGACTCAGAAAGATTTGGATCAGGGGACCTCCCAGTTCTCATACATTAGAGAATGCTTGTGCTTTAATAGCTAATAGCTGCACATCTGCTATTTAAATTCAAATCTGGATGATTCCACTGAGATGAGGATTGCAGTTTAATCTTCTAGGGACGCAGACCGACTCTTTCCAAAGGTGAAGTGGCCCAAAAGGGCCACTTTGCTTTCCTAATAATAATTGTGCATTACAAATACTTGTTTGTCTTCTGCAAGAGAACTCAGTGATGAAAAAGATGTTTTTTCTTCTTTTTAAATTAGATTGATGGATATAAAGAGTAATTGTTCACTAGCATGACATTTTATATGCCATAAATCTCCAGGAATGTTTGAAAAGCTTGAGCTCCTGAAACTTTTATACATCTAATCTGGTGTAAAACTGTGAAGTCTAGCAGTCAGTGTCTCTACTGCAGCACTGGAACTTCATAAAGGTCCTTCTTATACCCCAAATGCCCTCTGTGGGTGACAACTTTTTCCCATTTGTTTGCCACACAGACGCAAGAGGGGTGGAACGTTTCCTGTATCGTGGGGAGTGCAGAGACCACTGTCCTCCAGGCCACTACCACTTGGAGCATACCTGTGTGCCTTGCCCTGGCCACTGTGAGGTGTGCCTGAACTCCAGCCACTGCAAAAGATGCTTCAGAGGCTACCACCTTACTCAGAATGGGTGTCAGAAGCACAGCTGTAGAGAAGGTAAGCATCCTTCAGATGGAGATAACAAATACTCTGTTCAATTTGTTACAGAAACCTACTTAATCAGATTAAAAAATGTCTTGAAATACACAGTCACACCTGACCTTAAGGTCCTTAAGTTCCAGCTCGGATCCTCTTCTAGTATCATGTTATTGTAAAGCAGGAGTGTTTTCCTCAAACTGAGCAGTTTATGCAAAAACAAATGAGAANCCAGGAACCTTGCTGAGTGCTTCCAAATATTGTATTATCTAGAACTAACCCAAAACTGATGATTTGCAAAACACAGGTGAAGTGGAAGATCCTGACTCTGAAGACTGCATACCATGTTCAGATGGATGCCACAACTGCCAACAGGGTAAATATTCCCTTAATCAACCTTATTGGTATTCTTAAGGTAGTGAAAATTTAGTTCCCCTCACTCTTGTCATCAGCTTAAGTGCGTGCTGCTGAGCAATTAGTCATTGGTGCGGGTGGCTTCTCACCAAGTAAATTATATTTCACACTATATTTATTTTTGAAATAATCTTCTAAAATTTATATTAATCATAAATAAGAATAATTTTCTGTTAATTTAGCTATTAAAATTTGCAGCACCTTTATTTTTTCCTGTTTGAATGCCACACTTAGGCTGAAAGATTTACTGAAGCTTTCTGAAGCTATTAACCTATCATCCAACACAGAATTTTATTGTAGCTGTTCAAATTTTCTATGCCTCAAAACAGATCACCACCCTCTGCTTTTTCTTCAAGGATATTAGACAGTCTTTAAATTTCATTCAAGAGCAAGGTATTGCAATAATAAAAAATTTCCTGTGTACATTGTATGCCCTAAAAAATTCCTTGTATATATTTCAAGGTTGGCCCAGGCTAATCCATCCATCCCTGTGCAGTTCATTCGGAGTTCCTGTGAAACAGAAGAGAAAGGCAATACTTTGAGTTGAAAATGCATCTGTGTTAAATAGCAGTGCTAAATAAAAAGAGGGGGTTGAGATTCAGGTGGAATCTCAGCTTCCACATCACAATGCATTGCCACATGGCTGTTGCAGCTTCATTACAGTTTCAGAGGGTTCTCCTCCTATCCAAATATCCAGAGAAAGTGAGACTGTCATAAGTTGCATTGTGCGCAATCGTGGGTGAACGCTTACAGTGGCATGGGACTCTGTTAAAAGGGGTGTGGCACTCTCCTCCAGGCAAGCACGGATTCTGCTCTGTCACATTCCAGAAGTTAAAAACTTGGATGAAAAAAGTCCTTTATTATTAAATGCCCTTATGCCCTTTCCATAAAAAATGTACCTCTCACGTTCAGAGCTGCCATCCATGATTGGCACACTTTCTGGATTTGAGTTACCAGTTCTGCAATATTTAGCACAGCACAGTACTGGCATGCCACTGTCTGCAGCAAACTCCAAACCACAGCTGTCTGTCCAGCTCTTTTTCTGGCATACCTAATTTACTGTAAGGATTTTCATCACATAATTCCTTCTTTCTGCCAGTTGTCTGATCTAATATGTGAAACCACAAAAATATCCTGTGATGCTGGTGACCAGCCATTCCGTGTGAATTCAGTCAAGCCTAAGGCTCTCCTCTGTGACTACAACTGCCCCTGTCAATATTGCTGAATGAAGAGATGGTTTTAACATGGATGCAATTAAACTGCAGTCTCCTTTTGTATGGTGTGTTATCCAGATTCACGGCAGCTGTCTGTTTGGTTGAGGGGTAAAGACCAGGGAACCTCTAACTAAAACTGAGAGACTGGACAGGAGCAGCACAGATCCGACCAATATGGTTATTCATGCATTCTCCCGTTTATTCCCCCGAGATGGCTGGTTATATAGCATACAGATAGTTCACGGTAACAGGTGCTCTCTGATTGGCATACAGTGCAAGAAAGAATGCAAACAATTTCACCCTTAAGGAACCCCCAGTGCAGATACTGTAATTGACCTATCTAATAGCCAACCATAACTTAATTACAATTCTTACTGCGCCACAATTCTTGGCACTTGTTACACAGGCCTAAATGTGAGGCCTAGTCCAGGATAGCTCAGATCTCATGCCCACATTCACTACAGAGGGGAGGAGAAGTTCAGGGAGAGTGTATGTTTCAATACCTATCTTTATTAGGTACCAGATGTTACTTCCCTGTGATAATACTTTCTGTGTTTTTTACAATGATTGTGACTTCAAATTATTTATTTTTTTTCTGAACCTGTGTATTGGCAATCAGTGTTTTGAATTAGGGAGAAATGTCATATGTGTGAATAGCAATGTTTTTTAAAAAATAGTAATTTCAAGTGACTCAGAGGAAGATTTCGTTTGTTATGAACTTAATTGGCTTGTATAACTAGACTGGAAGGCTCTTCATGGTCAGCTGGCATAAAGAAAAAAGGGCTGTACTCATTTGCCTTTTTCCTGGGAGGATCACCGATCCCCTAAATACTAATCATCCGTAATATTCACTACATACTTCAACTTCTTGCACCCAAAGTTCTGATTTAAAGGAGGGCTTTTAAGAGCTTCAAGGATCAACAGAATGGTAAAACAAAGACTGAATTAGTTTTCATTGCTGTGTAAAGTCACAAGCATTAAGATGCCAAAGATTATTTATTTTATTTATTTTAGGCATTCTGTTAAGGAAAGTCTTTGGTGCTCTTGATGCATGTATTACTGAGAGTCAGAGATTGGTTTACTGTTCTACTTGAAAAGAAGAGCAGTAGTGGCCTAAAAGCACAGTCCCAAGCAGATTTTGCAAACTATAACGTATTTTTGAAATAAGGCAGAACCTGAAATCTTCAACTTAAAATAAGTCAGGTAGCCATGGTAGATACCTACATCTATCTGTGTTATGTGGTAGACATTTGCTTATATTTTTACTCTTAACATTCAGCGAATTCTCAGGCATATCAACAACTTCATTCATAGATAAGCTAAGTACAGTTTAAAATGGCTTTCTCATGTGCAATCAGCTGATATATTTAGAAACTTTTTAGATACTTTTAGAAACTTTAGGGTAAAAACCCCTGAAACGCAAAAACTTAAATTCCTGTCTCTTACAAGCAGTTCATTATTTTGCAAGCCCTAGAGAAATTACACTGCCATAAAAATTATTTAAATTACTAAAATCTCAAGGTGAGAAAATAAGGAATATGCAACATTTAATTTCACATCCTCATAGTCATTCTACAGACTCCTTTTTAAAAATAAATGGATGCTGGAGGGTCTTGCAGTCTCTTAGTCCTATCTCCTCTTTAACACAAATGAATAATTTATTCTAAGAACTGTAGAGAAGGTGTAGGAAAAGTTCAATGCTATGAACATTTCAGGTAAAAAGTGCAGTGGGGAAAAAAAAGGAATGTAGTAATGATAGCAATTGGAATAAAAATTTATATAGTTCACATACTGAAAACTAGTTATTCATATATACAACTGCAAATATATTTTGTGCATATTTATGGATCTTCAGCTGTCTGCAGACCATTCTCTCATAGAAAATCATTCAACACCTGCTCGTTCTGAAGTGCTTTAAGATCCTTCAATATAAACTCTTAGAAGTAGAAATAATGATCTTCATATAGTGAGCACAGGGTCACTTAAAGGAGTTTTATTTATTGTAAATTCTAAACATTCTAAATCAGGATCAGCAAAATGCAAATTATTCTCTTACTGTCTGCAAATTACAAAGATTATGATATTTTTCTCTTTTCTTGTAGACAGTAGTTTAGTTTTTAGGAGGGATATATAATCATATTAAGATAATTGAACTGCCAATTTTCCTACTAGCTTGAAAGAGTTTTGCTCAAAAAATAATTTTCACAAGACACCAAATAATAGATTAAACCCCCACATGCAGTCTCAGGCAATGTTTTCTTGATTTGCACAGACAGGAAAATTAGTAAGATTTGATTCCTTCTGGCATGATGCCATGTGCCAGCAGAATAGAGCAGAATGCCCACTGCCCCATTCTCTTTTTTGATCAGTAGCTACATTACATCCAGATTAAGACAGAGGTATCATACTTTTATAATGGATTCATACTTTGCATCCCATATCAGGCATTTCAGAGAAGAAAGTAACACCCACACAGTAGCACTGCAGGTTATTCTTCACCAGGTGTGAGGACACTAAAGCAGATAGTGTTTGCTTGTAAGACCTACTGGAATCCTCAAGGAATCTAGTCAGATCTGTTTGGTTTCCTCCAAGTTTCAAGTGGATTTTGTTTTAAGGCACCAGTGTGGCAATGTATCTACTGTATCAATGCTGAAAGTGTAAGAGCAAGGATAGGAACTCTGAGAGAGAGACTTAATCAGTGAGAAGTCTATGTAGTTAAAATACAAATTATGCTTTCTTTTAAATTCAGATAATTCTTTTCTTTCTGTTTCACTTCATTAATTCAGAGGCCACTCATATTTTAAGGATCTAAAGGATCTTTGGTGCTCACAGGTACCATTCTACCTGCAGACACTGACAAGTCCTGGGATATGCTGATAGGGACATTGCCTTAGGAAGTGCTAATCTCCAGAAAATCTATAGCTTTGTGTACACAAAAGTGTCCAAACAATGGCTGTGCACATTAGGATTCACCCCCCCACTTTGTCCTGCCCACATGCTCTGGGGTGACTTTGGCTCTGCTCGATGCCACACGAGCCCAGTTGGCATCATTGAGCACGACTTCCCATGAGACCTGAAAGGCAGACACGGGCACAGGCACAGCCAAGGCTTAAGGGTGATTTCAGAACCCAAGTTTAAATTCTTAAAAACTTCAAATATATCTCTATTTCTGTGCAAGCAAACACAATCACAATATTGGTCAGACAAAGTGTCTAAGAAAATGTGCTGGATACATCACAAGTCCACACAGCCAAGATTATCTTTCTGATACCTCATACGCCTGATACCTCAGCTCTTATAACCCAATTTTGGACATGCTGAGTCTACTTTCTAGAGCAGCACTGAATGATTGCTCCCTCTGATGCAGAAAGATGGGAGTCGCAGTTCTTCATTACCTTTGACCATCAGGTTTTGATTAAATTTTAATGTCTTTTTTCTGGTGGGTGCCAGTAAACATTGTGAAGTCTACAAAATTAAAACCAGTTTCCTCAACAAAAGCAGCTTTTGAAAGACAAAGTTTTGCTGCAAAAAATACTAAGGAAGAGGATTTTCTTTATGCCATTGCAGCATTTAGCTTCCACCTCTCAATGTAAGTTCACTTACTCACATATTTAGATAACTGCAGGATAGCATTCATATTTTCTCCAGACTTCTAAAAGCATAATGAATTTCAGACACATTCTTCAAAGACAAACTTTCCTTTTTAGAAAGCCTGTGGCTATAAGCCAACACTCAGAACAAGAGAAAAAATAAGGTAAAACTGTAGATTCTGAGCCGCTTAAAGTAATTACTCAAAGAGAATTTCAGAGTCAATAAAATGCAAGAACTTAAAAGTCTTGGCTCCTATTTCTTATATTTAAAACACAACATGTAGACTAAAGTGTTTTCTTAAATAACTTCATCTCTCTCTCTCTAATCATACAATTTACATATGCCCTTTTTGCACTTGCATAATGAACAGACACCCAATTTGGCTACCTTTGAGGGTGATAAGTGACAAACTTCTCTGATATGCCATATCTACTGGCTTGCATAAATACCTGTCACAAGCAGAAATTGGCAGATTCTTAACTAACAATGCTAAGTAAACAGAAGCAATTAGTTTGCTGAGGAGGTAAATATTTGCAGTACGTGGAGCTCACACAGATCACTGATAAACTCATAGGAATTAATGGAGGACAGTCTTCTCAGAAGTGATTGTGTAACTCAGGCATCCTCTCAATTTGGGGTGCCAGTCTTCCTGCCAGTGCGCTCCCAAGGATCCACAATTTCCCGACCCAGTTCTTAATTACTTGTTAGCTCTCTTCCATGCATCCCACTCACCTTGTGAGAGTAAAACCTCTTATGTTATGAATAGTTCTTATGGGTTCCTACAGAATACCTCATCTCCATGCAGCAAAATACAATATAAACCAACTTTTGATCCATCTAAATTTCTACAGTGAGCACCATGACATGGCTTTGCAACCTTTGCACTAGGACTGTTTTCAAAGGCTAACACTGAGAGTCAAGTACTCCTCAGTAGGGTGCAGAGTGAAAAATGTTCCGCAAAGTTTGTAACACTTTTCTCTTTCAAAGATACCTTACAAAACAAATTAATACTGAAAAAACAAGGAGCCATGTCCCTGAGAATAAAGACCTGCCAAAGAGGCATTTAGCTTCTCTGATCTAACAAGGTAAAGCCTGAGCCACTCACAAAGGTCATCCAAAACCTAAATTTAATTTGTTTCTGTTACAAGGTCTATGTGAAAAACTTAAAGCTATAAAGGCTGAAACTGAGAATAAATAATACACAAATGATCAACAAGATCAATTACACAGAGTGGGACGTGGAAACATAGAATTTATAAGGCTATGGGAATGAGAAGAAAAGTATTTGGAAAAGATTTAACGAAGTGTGAGGCAGCTGAAAGAGCAGCACTGTGAAAAGACTCAGGCTTACAGATATAGGTTCATCATTACATGATGAATGAGTGAAAACTAATCTGGTTCCCACAGCAACCTAAGAAAGAGAACGGAAAACTTAATTTCTTCAAACCATCCCCAATGATGAATAGGCCTGGGCTTTCAAGACAAAATTATGATAAAGACAATTTTTTATCTCAGAGTAAATCTTCCACAAGAGGTTAATCTTGCAGAAGGGGTTTTAGATGTGCAGATAATAAGACTTTTTTCTACAAGCTTCTGTGATGATAATATGCAATCTGTGCAGAAAAAAAAATGCCCAGAAAGTTTTGGAACTGTTCTCTGATTTTCAGTCCTGACATTTCAGTGTAGGCAGAACATTACATTAAAGCATGTTGGCTTTCCTAAAGTATAGGTAAAAGAGAATTTCCTTGCACATTGAAGACACAAGGTGCATGTATTGAAAAAAACATTCTTTCTTTGATTTTTTTCTTTTTCTGAGAAAGAAAAAACTACTTCCTGTGTAAAATCCAGGCTTGGGGAAAATCAGTGGAGAAGCTTAAGATATCAGACCAAATGTTGAGTTCTACAAGTACAGAATATTCCAGATTTTAGTTCAAAGTTCTCCACAGAAATAAGAGCAGAGAAGAAAACTACTGGATCAGACCAGTAATTTACCTAGTTCAGAAGCCACTGACCAAACATACTTCTAAAATTACATGCACGAACAAAGCGTGTATTTCTACTCCTTCAACAATTTGCAGTTCAGAAGCTTTGTGAATCAAAACAGTCAAGAAATGTTAACTGCTGAAACTTTCTGCTGGAATTACTGGAGAAAATATACATTAAAGCAAATATAATCTAAACCATCTGCAGACCAGACCTTCTTTTCAGGGAAGTTTGCTGCCTCCTTGGGGCCCAAATCAGGGACCTCACCAAAAAACGGGGAGTTTAATGGTGCCTTTGAAATACTGCCTACTACTGCTTTCACAGGGGTACCAGTGAAAAGAAGCTCAAGGTTAATGAAAAGAAATTTCAGGACACTGAAAAGACCAAGTGCCAGATCCTTTACTTTGGCCACAATAACCCCACGCAGCTGAGAGAGTTGGAATTGTTTAGCCTGGAGAAAAGGATGCTCAGGAGGAACTTCTCAACTCTCTACAACTGCGTGAAAGGGGGTTGACCACTTCTCTCAGCAAACTAACAACAGGATAAGAAAATGTGGGTTTTATCTGCACATGAGGAGGTTTAAGTTGGATATTAGGAAGAACTTCGTAATAGAAATGGTGGTTAGACCTAGTAGTGTCAGTGTCCCTGGAAGTGTTTGTGGAAAGACTGGACACGGTACCTAGTGCCATGGACTAGTTGACAGGGTGTTTGGTAAAAAAGTGGGCTCGCTGATCTCAGAGGTCTTTTCCAAACTAATTGATTCCATGATTCCTTGATTCAGGAGAGAAGTAGTGTTCTCTTCAAGCCTTCCAGAAATGGAGAGCCTAGTCTCTCATAGTAGTCTTCCAGACAAAACTGCCAGCACACAGCTGGATAAACACATCGTGGGATGGGTGATCAACTGGCTCATGAGTCAAGCACAAAAGGTGAGAGTGAATGGGGTGACATCAGACTGGTGACCTGTCACCAGTGAGGTTCCACAGGGCTCCATCTCAGCTCTACGCTCTTCAATATCTTCATAAATTACCTGGATGTGGAACTGGAAGGGATACTGAGCAAGTTTGTAGATGATACAAAACTAGGAGGATGTGTTGTATTCATCAGAGGGAAGTCCTGCAGAGAGACTTTGACAAATTAGGCAACTGGACAATCACCAACCATGTGAAGCTCAACAAGGGAAAGTTCTGCACTGGTGCAGCCACTCCCTTGAGGACTGTGTGAGGTTTGGGCACCACAGTATAAAAAAGACATTAAATTATTAGAGAGTATCCAAAGGAGGGCCACAAGGATGGTGAAGGATCTGGAGGGGAGGCCTTATGAGGAGCAGCTGAAGTCATTTGGTTTATTCTGGCTAAAGAAGAGAAGACTGAAGGGAGACCTGGCTACAGCCTACAACTTCTTCATGAGGAGGAGAGTTAGACATTGACCCCTTCTCTGTGGTGATCAGTAACCAGTGACAGCCCAAGAGAAGGGCCTGAAATTGTGTCAGGGAAGGTTTAGGTTTGACATTAGCAAAAGGTTCTTCACCCAGAGGGTGGCTGGGCACTGGAACAGGCTCCCCAATGAAGTGGTCACAGCACCAAGCCTGACAGAGCTCAGGAAGTGCTTGCACGACAGTCTCAGGCACAGGGTGTCACTCTTGGGGATGATGCTGTGCAGGGCCAGGAGTTGGACTCAGTGATCCTTCTGGGTGCCTTCCAATTCAGAATACTCTGTGATTCTGTGATTGTCTTTATAAATATATTCACCCAGGTTGTTTGGTTTCCTTCCATTCTGCTGCTTCTAAGATATTTGGTTAAGGTGAAAGAAATAGTGAGTAGAAGATAACAGAAGGAAGGTTATAAAAAATACGCTTCATTTTTGGACTAAAACTGATAATTTTAAGAGTTTTAAAAGTTGCCTAACACTTTTCCTGTTCATTCCACAAGTGTTTTGAATACAAAAATTAGTTTTCTGGTGAGAAAGTTTACCCAAAAGTCTTGCACCACCACCACCTCTTCCACCATTACCCCCTCCTCAAATACAGAAACAGTCTCATCTAGCTAAGGATATTGAAATTTAAACTGAGTACTTAGATGTCAGGAAAGTATGCTTTTAGAGGTGTCAAAAGTTTTTAACTTATCTTTGCAACAAACAAAGAAATAGGATGAAATTATTGCTTCAGGTAAGTTGCAGTCTCCTTTTAACAGTTCATTTGACTCAACCTGAGCCCCTGTGAAGTTTCTGATTTTCAGATCATGACTTCCTAAGGACTTAGCTCCTTCCAGGTACCTGGATTATGCTGAGGACTAAAAAGCCACAGGTTACTATGAAAATACAGTCCAGGATCCAATTGTGGAAGATTTAATCTCAAAATAAATGTGAACAGAGATTCAGAGACAACGATATTCTTTTTACAGCTGAAATTATTTTAGTGTAAGAAATATTAACATAAAATTGGTGTAGCAGAAGTTTTTTTTGGCATTCTGGTTTTTACTCTGAAAATTATTTACATAATTTTATGTCTTTAATTTCAGATGATCCAAGAATCTGCATAACATGCATTCAAAACTATTACATGTAAGTACAGCTGCATATATATAGCTCTTCATGACTATACATTTTTCTAAAGCAAACAATACACTCTTTACTACATAGATCTGTGCTGTCTATGCTGTCTCATCCTTTAAATTGTGTGTCTGAAAAACAGTGAATGGGAAAAAGTCTTGGGAAATGTTGGAAAACTAGCCAATTATTCAGTATTGAGGCCTGTTAAAACTTAAGGACTGATGGGACCTTTGCATATCAGAAGAGAGGAATATGGAGCAAAAAGTGTCAAAAAAGTTAAATAGTGCGCATGGATTTGGAACAAATCTGCTTTTAGTATGTTGTGTCTAGTTCTAGTATTTGAACGTATGGAGCAAAGGAAGAAAAAGTTAATTAAAAGCTTAAATGAAATGGAGAGAAAAGAACATTACTGCTTTTCAAAGAGAGCATTTATAGATCTCTGTAAAAATTGGACAAGAAAATACGGATTATGTTGACTCTACAAACAAAGACACAGGATTATATGTTTCTACAAGCAATCAGCTCTTTACAATCCTGTTGTAATAATTTTTAATGAAGTATGTATTCAGGTTTCTGCCTACCTTTAAAAATAAGATAAAATTAATCATACTTAAGAATCCCAGGATTAAGAAATGTGACTTTGCTAGCTGAATAAACAAAATAACCACAAATATACTTTGGATCCTTGTTTTAGGAATAATTTGTGTTCATTATGCTGCTCATGCTTTATCGTTACCATTCATGCATACAGAAAATAAACTCAGTGAGCTTCAAAAGAAACTTGCTAATGATGTTCTACTTTATCTCACAGGTATAAGCAGCATTGCTATAAATACTGTCCAGAAAATACCTACAGAGATGAAAGTTCTTGGCAGTGTAGAGACTGTCCTAGCAACTGTGAAAGGTGTGACAAGGACGGGTGTGACTCATGTAAAGAAGGCTTTTATCTCTCAAGTAAGCAAAGTACAAAGAATGGCATAATACACGAAAAATATTTTAGACTTTTTCTTTAGAAAATACTCTGGATCCAAACTCTCAAATTCATAAATCTGTTCTATGGCAGACAATGGAGGCTGAAGGGCCTAATTCTTTGCAGAATCAGGCATTTGCATTAATGTAAGGTGGTTATGTTACCCAGTAGTCTAATTTGGTTCAAAGGGTCTATATACTTAAGTTTCAGCTCTTTTGGGCACATAAAAATATTTGTATTTGATTCAGATGTTGTGAAAGGGGAGGTTTTTTTAGCTGTAGAAAGAAATTTAAATGTTTTCTTACTATTTGCCAGTCCAGTTTGACTTTTATATACTCTGAAAAAAGCTCAGTTAAAACCACTAAATTCCACACCAGATTCACACAAGAGTCGGAATCTCCTAGCTTTTTAAAGAAGCCATAAATCAGGCAGGTCTGGTTCAGACATGGTGCCAAAAAAGGATCACAGGAATTCCTGAGGTTATAGCATTCTCTTGCCCTGGCTGTTGAAAGTGCCCAGTAGTGGCATCACACTCATGGAAAACATGGTCACAACCAGGGTGAGTTGTGGATCTATGTTTATTTAACTGAAATTAGACAAAACTCAAAAAGCCATAAGTGCTACAACTTCCAGAGGTTTTGATGAGGTATGCCAAACCTTAATCTGAATCAGATTTAAACTTTAAATATTCAGCAGAAACTAGAAATTGTATAAATTTGCATATGTCTAAAATTTGCATATATCTAAAAATCTTAGAGGCATCTAGTCTTTAATGTTTTATTGAAACAGTACAATCGTTAGGACTCAAACATAAAACTTTTACCCAGGCATGTACTTCCATTAGATTTGTATGTACTAATGTTTAGTATATTGATTAAAGTCATGTTAGAGGTAAATTTAAATGCAAATTGGTTTGAAGTGTATGGAGTTTTCATATGCAACTGAACTGAATTTGTATTTAATGCTAAAAAATTAGAGGTTTTTATATCTGCAAAATGTTTCATGTGTTCTTACATACTGAGTTTTCTCTCAAACCATTTCTGCTGGAGACAGAGGGATGGGCAGGGGTCATGATGCTCCCAGGCTCTGTTTCTATTGCAGGTGGCACCTGTGTGAGTGAGTGTGGAGATGGGTTTTTTGCTGATGTGGTCTCTAGAGAGTGCGAACCCTGCCACAGGAGCTGTGGAGCCTGTGTTGGGTACAGTTACAAGGACTGTACTGCCTGCAAAACCAGTTTCCAACTATCTCATGGGCAGTGCCTGAAACTAGGAAATTTTCTGCCAGCTGGGAAGTTCTGGAGTGGTAAGTTGAAACAGATCTTGTAATCTTTTCTGCTTCTCTGAAGACAAATACGAATTCAGAAAGAGTATAGCAAGATCTTGCAGATTGGTTGAAACTGCACTTTTGTCATTTTAGAAGTGTACTGACCAAACCCATTGGTCCTACAAACTGAAAGTCATTTCCTGCAAATAGTATAACATTTCAATAGAATGTAGGTTTTAGTTATCTTATCTGAATAAAGATTAAAAATATAATTGACAAAAAAAGATAAAAATATGATTAAGATAAAAGATGTGTAATCGATTAAGATACTGGGAGTTCCTTATCTAAACTACTGTGTGCCTTATAGATTAGGTTTTAGACCAGCTTTGTGGCTATTTGTTCCCTCCAGAGAAGTCAGTATAAGTTGGAGCAAATAGAAAATAATACAGTGTGAGTCTATGAGTGTGTGTGATGGGAAAAAAATATCTATCCTCTCTCTTCTTTCCTTTCTCTGTGTAGATATGCACTGCTTCCTGAAGGACCAAATATAGGCTGTAGGGTTACACTCTGACATTCTGGTCCTACACTGGCCATTTCCATGACCTTCACAAAATACTTACTTTTTTCTTGGTGGTCTCATCCATACCATGAGGGAAACAATTCTCTATTCCAGAAAAGCTCCCAAAACTCTAAAAGTTATCTGGAACAAAAATGCCTTTATTTAGAGATGTTGAGAGGAACACTGTAATAATTTTAAATATTGTTTTCCTTCCTATTCATCTTCAAATGCAACCTAGTACTGTCACAAATTTCTTATTAAAAAAAGTTATAAATTAAGAGGGCATATATAGGCTATTTGTCATTCCCATAATGTCAATATATAAAGGATATATAAACATAAATATTTTGAATGTTTATGCTACAAAATGAAACTGTGCCACTAGAAAAAAGGGGACTTTCAAATTTTATAATGGAATAGTAGCAGAATCTATTATAAAGCTTAGGGATTTGCATCTTTAAGAACACATGAAAAGCATCTGACAGGGAGGTTTGCTGAATGGAGCAAAAGACCAGATTACTAGCTGTATTTTTGAGTAAAGTAAACATATACTCCTGCTTCCTATGTTTTCATTTGAATTAAGCACATCCAAGAATGACAATACTTAGATCAATATGCTCTTGCATTAGAAACTAAAATACAGCAATTAATGCTTTCAGGAAAAATATTTACCGTTTCAATTAAGTGCCTAATGTTGGAGAAATGATGTATCAAAAGCAATAATTTTTCTTTACTTCAAAAAATATCAGAGAGACATAAAAACAAGAATATTAATAACAAGTTGATCTCTTATGTGCATTTCCTTGTGTTTAATACACAGAAGCAAGTTTGGGTTTTTTTCAATTAAAGACGACATCTATATCAGTGCATGAAAAGATCATATCTATAGTCTATTGATTATCTCTTTCTCACACTGTTAAACACAGTGAATTCTTGTCAACTCTTTTCTTTTGAGCTGACATCTGATTCAGTTCTGCATAAATGAACATTCCTGTCCTGTGAAACTTCTTTCTCTCCATCTTGCATATCATTTGTCTTTCCTTCCAGTAGCAAAAATATATCTGTCTTAGGGACATTTCAGACTGAAAGATACATCTCACTCAAAGCTGTTCTGGCTTGAGCATTAATGACTGCTCCAAAGACACAGGACTCCTGCTGCAGCTGGTGCTGGGACCCCAGGGAACACGGCTGGTGTCTGTACAGCTCCTCTTGGACAGACCTGCCAGGATCACTCCAGTGTGGCAGCTCCTGCACCATGCAACTGCTGGGAAAGGGATGTGATGCTGGTGCTGTCCTAAGCATTTTTCCTCTAGGCTTCCAAATAGAAGTAATCTTCAAGTCAAAATGTAATGAAGGTGACACTGTGTTTATTGAAGTTACATCATTTAGTAACTTCATTTATTGATATTTTCTGAAATTTCTTATTCAGATATTGTAGATCTATACAGTTCACATAAAAATAATTTTTATTGTTTAAAAAACAACACAACCTGAATTGTTGATTTTTGCTTAGACTATCACTCACTCAGGAAGGCAGGACAAAAACACGTTTAGCTCTAGCAGTGCATTACACTGCTAAGGTTGTCCCTGGTTAGAGACTGCAGTGCATTTCACACCCCAATAACATTTTTATATATCTGGATAATTTTAAAAGGGATGAAAAGAAAGCAGAGCAAACAACTAAAACCACTCTGTTTCACAATCTGTCACAATTATTTTCATCATTATCTAAAGCTTTCTGTAACCAATAAAATTTAGGGGATGCAGTCACTATCATTGTCTACACAATTCTGTAGGATTAGTACAAGAATGGATAAAATGAAAATCTATCTCTGCTCCTTGAAATTTACTATCAGTGAGTATTCTGTCTCTCATATCTGTCCAGAAAACATCCCTGGGTCAAGAACAATTGGTCTCTCTCCAGCTTATTTTATCTGTAAGTCCTCCTTCTCTTCCACTGTGTATTTCGAAGATACACATAACATTTACAGAGAAAATAATTTTTTTTTT
>VWYP01015632.1:43627-53799 GCA_013400435.1 Pycnonotus jocosus | reverse complement strand
GGATGTGATGTCACCAGGACCCTCTTGGGTAAGGAGGTGATGCTCGGCATATGCAGAGGAATGAGGAAAAAAAGATTTCTGAGGAAATTATTCTCTTGTCCAGAGTTTGGGCTAATACATCCTTATCAACTCTTAATGGTGCCTCAAGGCTTTTTCTTGCATGACTTTCCTAGAGATCCAGGGTGATCCAGCTGCTCATGGCTGAGGTAGGATCACCTGGCACAGCCTGCTGTCCACAGCCTTCTGGGGATCCACAGCAGCTCCAGCTCTGCAGAAGTTATGGACGAGTCTCATTCTTTTGATGCAGGCTGTAATTTCCTTTTCTTGGCAGGGATTCTGCCTCCTTCTCTTTAGCACACTCAATAGGTCTCATGTTGATGGCAGAGCCCACACTGTTCTGTTACCCAGCACGTGAGACACAGGTGTTTCATGGCATGGATTGTACATATCATTTATCTCCAAGCACACGTGCTGCTGGCACACAGCTGGGTTCTTCAGGTGCTTGATTGTTCTCTTTGCAATTCTTCTTTGTTTAATTCTTCTTTGCAATTGCAAATCTCTTTGTGCAGGGCAGGTGGTCTGTGAGCAGAAACTTCACGTGAATGCCCAATGTCCAGGGTGTGCTTTGCTTTTTTGTTTATTTTAACCACTTGTTGCCCTCTTCTCTCACCACAGGTTCTTCCTCTCTGCTAAAAAACCCCCTTGTGTGCCTCAATGGAGAGGCCCTTGCTGCTGCCTCTAGGTGACCACTTGCACATGGGGGTGGGTGATGCTTCCTGGAGCTTTAAACCCACACAGTAACAACAGTTTCACCAGCCCATGAGGGGCTGAGCCGGTGTTTGATTTCTTTCTTTCTTTCTTCGTGGCTTTCCTGTTGATTTTTTTCTATATGCTTTTTTTCCCCCATTACCCCTCTGCAAAGAAAGCCCCTTTTTCCTGGATCTGTCAGAAATCAGGTGCTGCTGGGTTTGATGCCGTTTGTATTGGGGTTCAGAGTTAAATCACTGAAAATGGTTTAGGAACTGGGTTTATTTCTCTAGGCTTCAATGCATGTTGGTGAGTGAAGAAAGCTCTTGTTAGGCCTGCTCAGATATGTGAAAATCATACTTTTGTTAGGCTGGGAGACTTGTGATGTCTACCTTAGATAAAGTAAATAAAAGTAAAATGGAAATTAATGTGTTCACCAATGAGGATGGGACAAAAAATTTATCGATTCTCGGTTCTCACTGTGCTGTCGAGTGAGCGTGCAGTGCATGTCCTCAGAGATGTGGGGTGAACGTGTTGGGAGAAGCTGTGCAATTAAAGGATCATCCAGGAAGGGATATTGCCTCTCTTAATAGGGATATCTAATTTCTTTCTTGTCTCTGGCAAATAGTAAATTTTATTATAAATCAGTCCAGGGTACCAAACTGGCACCCAGATATTCCTCTCCTCTGTGTGGAGGTGTCCTTGATCTTGGCCCTCTTTGCTCACAGATTGAGCTGATTTCCAGGCAAGGCCACCTTTTCCTCTGCTCGCAAATATATCTTTTAAAGGCAAGGCAGAAGCTTATTGTCAGCTGGGAGATACAGCTGCAGGAGGGCTGTCACACATCACATATTTAAGGACTTCTGTGATAAGGTGTGCATAGTACAAAGCTATTTCTATTCTGCATAGCAACAAAGAAGAAAAAATGAAGTTGCAGTGACAATTATTTGATTAGGAAAAGCTCCAGAACACAAGCAGGACCTCCAGGAAAAAGCTCTGATTTAAAATTTACACTTGTGTAAATAATTTAGGTTGGTTAATGCAAGTTTAATATTGATGACCAGCTCCAAAACTGGGGGGAGAAGGTGGGTAATCAGATTAATTAAGGAATCTCCTTGATATTCATGTGTTCTGGTTTGCCTGTTTGTCCTCTATATAGTATTTTAGAATAGGCTGTCATTGTTTGACTGAGGACTTAAGCCAAATCAATAAGCACTAGCATTAATAAAATGTTATATTAGTAATTTAGTTAGTAATTTCTGTTGTAGTGTCACTGGTATGAGATGACTAAGGAAGAAGAAAACCAGTTACTTCTGCAGAGCATCTTGTAAGAGAAGTCAGGAGACCAGGCAGATTGATTAGAAAGCAGAAGTAATTTCTTTTTTCTCCCAAATCTACATATAAGTTTCATTTTACTCACAGCTAGGGTTGCAGGACTCTGCTGTTGAACTCCAATCTAAGTTGCTTATGAGTTTATATACTAGGGCCAGCCTAGGTCTGTGTTTAATTAATGTCAAATAATTAGTAGAAGACAGGAGCAAGGACACAAGAGAAAAAATCATGTGGGGATGAGACAGTAAAAATGATTCACCTGGTTTTGATCGGGGCTTAGCAGGAGATGAATTTAGGATTCATTTTCTCTGCTTTTTGACATCCATTTGACACAGAAGGAATGGGAAACGAGAGGGAGCTGAGGCAGCAGAGCTGGAGAACCTGTTGAGCTTTGGACGTGTTTGATTTCTCAGTCATTTTGTGGAAAGGTCTCAGGGAGATTTTCATGGGGCAAGAATCTCTTCAGTTTGTCAGTGTCAGTCACAGCAGACATTGCCTGCATGTCTGACAGCACTGCATGGCTGAGATTCCTCTGGGGACATGGGAGTCACGCTGCCATGGTGGGTGAACACAGAAGGAGCACCAAAATGACTGAGCTCTGACATCTCCATTGTTCTGTTGCCTATGGTGTCTCCCAGTGCTCCAGAAGGACATCCCATTGCCAAGCAGTGATGCCACATTCCTGAGCATGAGCAGGTGCTCTTGGATCCCTGTGAGGGGTCAGTGATGGTAACTGAAGGGTGATACCAGATTGTCTTTGCCACAGCACTGCTGACTCTTCCTGTTCTTAACCCTTGAAGGATTGCATTAAAATTTTCCATTCCACTTTCACAAGGAGGAATGGAAAATTTCAATGAAGGTTTCAAAATTTAGTCGTGAATTACAAGCATTGTTTTTTGAACAGAGGGAAAAACACAATGCTGAGACTAGCAGGCAGCTTTTCCTGTGTGAAGCTGTGGCTTATGAGCCCCCTTGCTGCCCCCCTTCTCTTTGCAAAGCTGCAGCACTTAAAGGGGTTTGCAGAATGTCAAGTGCAGGAGTCACCCACCAGGCATTCACACTATTTTTCCACTTTCCAACCCACTGGCCAATACTGCCCACTCTTCTGGGTACTCTCAGTGTGCACGTCACCTACCTCAAAATCCGGAATGCAAACCACAAACACTCCTGTGCTCTCACCTCTCCTTGGTGTAGCCTTTAACTGACCACAGGGTTGAAAATCTCCGTCATCTCCAGGGTTGTTGGTACCTCAGCTGAAAGTTTGACAGGGGAAACTTCCTCTCGGTGCTGCAGAGCTCATTTGTGCTGGCATTCAGTAAATCAGCAATTTGTGGTGGTATTTTTGAGGACTGGTGATGATGTACTCTGCCAGTGCCCCAGCTGCAGTTAACAGTGGACAGGCTGGTTTTCCGTCCTTCTAATCTAAATACCACAGATTCAGACTAGAATAAAAAAACAAAAACAAAAACCCAAACCTAATGTTTTTCTAACTCTATATAGGCTTAAGAAAAGGTAAATTTTCTGCTTGGCTCCAACTTTTTTTTTTTTTTTTTTTTTTTTTTTTTTTTTTTTTTTTTTTTTTTTTTTTTTTTTTTCTGAACTGTTCAAGTAGGTGAACTGATCTCGTTATCTCATTTTCAATTCTCAAAATCAGATTTCTGTTGGGTTCAAAGCACTGTTTGATGGTTGTCCTCTGACTTCAGCTCCCTTCCAGGGTCTCATAGCCTTGGTGTAATCCCCACAGCTGACATGTTCTGTTGCCACCAATCCAGAGTCTTGCCATGTCTGATCTCTTTCTTTGCTGCATACTGACCTTCTTCTCCAAAGACCTTGGGCAGGAAATCCTGGTGGAGAACCTTCAGGAAATTTCTGGGTCCATCTGTGTGGTGCAGGAGAACTTTCCCAGAGAAGGGTATTGATCTTTTCTGTTAAAATCTTTGAGAGGGAGCTATTTTCCACAGCAGGTCACAGCTAATGGAATGGAGGAAGAGTTCCCATTTCTGTTCTCCACTTCTCCTGCTGGCAGAGCTGGCAGGATGGAAACCCATGGCTTGCTGGAGACAACTTGCTTCATCCATTTTGTGGTCCTATTAATAGTGTTTGCTAGCTTACACAGCTTATTTCTTCTCATTTTTAAAAAAAAAAATATTTGAAAAAACCCCAACCCCCTCTGTTGAATTAGCCCTGTAAGTTGCAACCCCAAGCCACAATACCCTGATCAAAAGGGACAGGGTGGGAGGGAGGGTGGCATCAAAAAACAGCAGCTGGTTTAATGCTCTCCTGCCATCAACAAGACAAACTGGATTTGGTGTTGTTTCACTTTTAACAGCCTGATCCCCACCAGTGCTGCAAAGAAATGTCCTTCCCATGCCTGTTCTCCTGCAGGCACCACTGCACTCCCTGTTTGTGAGCCTTGGACTCAGAGGTCAAATGGCAAATCATGTCTAAAACAAACCCTGCAAACTTTAACTTTATGCACATTAATTCCTTTGCATGTGTGTATTGTAAAATACAGAACTGCAGAAGGATTTTATAGAGACTGGGCAATACAGGGGAAGGTGAAATTTGGAGTAGATGATTGTGAAGTGTTGCGTGAAAGGAGAACCAGTCCTGGCTCGCCTATAAAATTTGGGTTCAGACAGGTACTACCATGAGAACATCAACTCTTTGCCCAGCAGGAAAAGCAAATTGGATGTCAGCAGGCAGGAAGGAGATTAGATATAAACCAGAGAACACAGCTTTGCCATTGTATGGTCCAATGGCCCAGCCCATAGCCAAGGCATGGTCCAATGCACTGCATAAATCCTGAGTCCTGTATGTTGGTCTCACCCCTCATCTGACAGAGAGTACTCAAATAAGAAGTAGTAGAGCAAGAAAAGGTTCAGACCAGGACAAAATGTAGAATCAGAGGTCTGGGATGGATTTGGTGTGTCTAGGACTCCTTACCCTGAAAACATGATCTGAATGAATTTACACTAAAGGTCTCCAGGGTAAGGAGTGGCTAGAAAGGAATGGATGGGGATTGATTATTCCCAGCCTTTTCCAATAGAGAAAGTAAGGGGTAGCAAATGATGGTGGGTGAGGCTGAAAGCAAAATAAATCTTCCATCCTGGGATGTCCCTGACAAAGGACACTGGATGCAGAGCCTGGACAAATGCTTGGAGGAGAGGTTCATTGTGGGTTACTCAATAGACAGCAACAGGCTCAGGAAATCTATTTAGTTAAAAATAGACTGATTATTAAGGGAGAGTGTCATATATGATTTTCTTGTCCTTATTACTTAGCCCTCTGCTCACAGCCAGTGTTGGAGACAGGATGGTTGTCTGGATGAACCTTTGCTTTGAACCAAACTAGTCATTTTTATATTCTTAAATGTGAGATCTCATTACAATGTGTCATTTTAAGGAAGCCATTTGTTACAAAACTCCACATCCATTTCCTCTGAAACACTATTAATTTTCCAATTATCTCATTCTTTAATCCTGGACACTTTAATCTTCCTTAGCTGTTCACCCTGCACAAGGACATTTATCCCAACAACAGATCCTGTGGTTTTTCACAGGAGAACATCTATCCCTCTTGGAAAAGGGATAATGGCCAGGAAAGATGTTTGACCCTGGGCAACTAACTCAGTTTGTGTTCCAGCTTTAGGAAAGCAAGGAGTGATCTAGGTTTGGGGAACAAGAGAATTTGCACAGAGGCAACTTCCTTCGCCTGGCATCTCCTTGGGGATGTCACCTTGGGCTCTGCAGAGTGGGATGTGACCCATGTTTTTAATTGTATCAAAATTATCCTGGGTATGGCAGTGATGGGTGTCAGATTAAAATGAAAGGACCTGAGGAAAGGCACCTATTTTAGTAATGGTTGTTCCACCACTGCTCTGACTCATTTCCTTCTGCATCCAGATAACTTGAGACATGTATTTTAATAACAGCAATGTCATTTGCAGCTCCTTTCTCAGGGCAAGAATATAAAATCCCAGACTAAAGGAATATTTTGTGTCATTTTTTAAAGTGATTGATAGGAAATATCCCAACTTGAATTTTGCATTCAATGTTGATGTTGAGGAATAATGTTTTGAAACATCATAGCTGAGCATCAGTTCAGACCAGCACCTCTCCCTAAGGCATCAATCAGTGAGTTTACCTCGTGCTTGTGCTGGATGATTGCACTTGGGCTTTGTTGAAGGATGGCAGCAGTTCTTCTGTGACCCTGCCTGTAAGCCAGGAGCCCCCAGAGCTCAACAGCTCATCCCTGGTGTGCCTGAAGAGGGATCAGATATTGATCGGACAATGGGAAATGGCCTCAGGTTGAGCCAAGGGAGGTTCAGTTGGATATTAGGAAAATTTCTTCACTGAAAGAGTGGCTGAGAACTGGAACAGGCTGCCCAGGGCAGTGGTGGAGTCACCATCCATGGTAATGCTCAAAAAACAAGCAGACATTGCACTTAGGCATTGAGGTATTGGGTCAAAGGTTGGGCTTGATGATCTTGGAGGTAATTTCCAACCTAAATGATTCCCTGGTTCTGTGCTGTGGTGGCACCCAGCTGTGGTGCTGCCATGTGGAAGAGCAGTGTGCACCCAGCTCCTCTGGGGATGCTGTGCCTGTCCACAGAGGCAGCTGCCCAGCAGGGATGGCTTTGTGCTGCATTTCACGCTGCCTGCACAGCCCACAGCCCGGGCTCTCCGTGCTGGGAGGGCACAGCAGGATGTGTGGTGGGTGAGATCACAGGCACAGCTCCGGGGCAGAGACGCCTCTGAAGCCACAGCTCCCCTCCCTGTGAGGGGAGGGAGGGTGGCTGCAAACCAGACCTTGGTGCCCGACCTCCTGGCTGGATGCTTTAACCACCACCAGAGAAGAGGAGCAGAAAACCCAGCGTGGCTTGCAGCTGGGGCAGGGTAAGGGTGAGGAGGAGCAGAAAACCCAGCGTGGCTTGCAGCTGGGGCAGGATAAGGATGAGCAGAAAACCCAGCGTGGCTTGCAGCTGGGGCAGGATAAGGGTAAAGAGGGGCAGGGTAAGGGTAAGGGTGAGCAGAGAAGCCAGCGTGGCTTGCAGCTGGGGCAGGATAAGGGTGGGGAGGAGCACAAAACCCAGCGTGGCTTGCAGCTGGGGCAGGGTAAGGGTGAGCAGAGAACCCAGTGTGGATTGCAGCTGGGGCAGGGTAAAAGAGGAGCAGAAAACCCAGCGTGGCTTGCAGCTGGGGCAGGGTAAGGCTGGCTCCTGCGAGCTCTCAGCGTGGAGGAGGGGGTGGGATGGGACAAGGGCTGGCCAAGCAGAGTGCCCGTGGTAGTTGGCACCAGCCTGTGGGTTCAGCACAGACCCACAGAGTGGTTTGGGTTGGAGGAGAACTTTAAGATCATCGAGTCCAACCCTTCACCCAGCACTGCCAAGGCCACCACTAAAACACGTCCCTCAAGTGGCACATCCACATGTCTTTAAAACCCCTCCAGGGATGGTGACCATCAGTATTGCAAAACTTCTCCAAATTTCTCCAAGATCAAATTTTTTTGCTGCCTGATGCAGAGGCTCAGTCCAGGGCAAGACAAAACTTAGTCCTGACTCGTTGCTGAGGCCAAAGAAAGGAGACAAACCCAGAGGTGCCTGTGTCAACCTGGCTGCCTGAGAGCTCCCTCCAACCCAAGGAGCTTTTGGGAGAGGATGGAGAGAGTTTTGCCATCTGAACAAGTTTCCTTTGCTTATTGACTTCCAGCTGAGTGATTAATCTTAGGTGTTTGTGGGGTTTATATTAAATGAACTAAATAATTTTGCTGTGTGAGATCCCTGTTGCAGCAGCAGTTGTATATGTTGTACCCAGCAGATAAAAGATTCTGGGCTGAGGTCATCACTGGGATTTTTTTTGAGTGTTTAATATCATTAATTACTTAATTTTTCATTTTTTAAAATGAAAATTTAAATTTTAAAATTTTAAAATTTCCTTTTTCATTTATTAACTGGATCAGAAAGTGTAAATAACAGTAATTATATTCTCTCTCTTTAAAGTGTGATGCAGCCCCATTTCATACACGTGTATCTTTAAAGCTAAGTGAAAAGTTGAACTTTAGTAGAAAAGCACAAATGCCTGAGGGAGGAATGTTAAGGCTTCTGTCATCTTGCAAACATTTAAAGCATGAGTGAGTTTTGCTTCGTGTGAAAGAACCACTGGTGTATGAACTCAAATTAACCTTTTTCATAGCGAGGCAGTAGAGGAGCAAAATACCTATCTTAGAGAAATTCATTTTTGGCTTGGTCCAGTATGTATTCCACTTAAATGAATGCTGGAATAACAAATATTTGTTTATAATCCCACAGAGGCTGCTGGAATAACAAATATTGTTTATAATCCCATAGAAGCTGCAGATCTCATCCTGAGTGCACTCATCATAGGTATATTGATATACACAAGTACTTATTATTTCAGCAAATAATGTATACTTTAATATCCAGAAATTATATTAAACAATAATTAAAATAATATTTTTTAAAAAATCTTGTTTATACAAACCAAAAATTTAACATATAGCTATTTTGTCTTATTGATTGAAATGCAGTGACATCCAGAAAAACAGGCAAGAAGTACTTATGCTACCTGAAGGTAGTTTTTTTATTCCTAGAGGGGTTTTTTGGGATGTCCTTGCCGTTTCTGGGACACATCTGATTTTATACAGTGACAGAAAAAGATATTTAGAAATTCCCATTCAACAGATCTGACCTGAATGCTTAGAGCTCCTGCTGTGAATCCATTTCTCCTGCCAGGATAAGATATTTAATAAACAGCTACAGTGCATGGAGCTGTTCTGGGCGAGAATAAATCTGAAGGAATTTAAACAGCACCCATGGATAATGTATCTGCTTTCTTTTTGCACAGATTTCAATTTGAATAATTTAATAAAGGTGTTATTCAGCCTTTCTCTGTTATTGGGCCTTACTCAGCAGTTTATGATTGAAAATTTTATATATATATATTAGGAACTTTAAACTCAGAGATAACTTTACTCTTGTGTCAACAATTTCCTTTCAGGTGAATGTTTTCAACTGCACCTGATTTGATTTACTTTTTTGTTTCATAAAAACACAGACCATCCACATAAATATGATTCAGCAGCTTAAAACAATAAAGAAAAATGAGCACTTCCAATATTAGATTAACAGCTGAGATAGTCTGTAAAGACTGGTAATTTTTTAAAAAATGCTTTTACAGAACCTTAACAAAACCATGAAGGCAATGCCTGATGTACCTGTGTTTCTGCTCTTTGAATATTTTAATGCTTTTAAGATCTGCACTGTTCATTGAGAGAATAACTGGATTATATTTTTATAATATAGGATACGTATTCTATGTATTCTTTGTGTATAGTCTATATATTATATATTCTATATATGATATGTGTTCTATAACATGTTCTATATCAAATAGATATATATACTATAAAATATAAAAGATATAATAGTAATAATAAACCAGACTATTGCAACATGTAACTTTTGATCTCTTTTACAATTCCTTGCCCAATGATTTGCAGGGATGAGCACGACATAGATGAAGTTTTGTTCTTGAACCCATACATCTGCAAAACCCTCCTTGTCCTTTTGTCTTTGACCAAACTTTGTGGTGTCTCCTTTTGTCATTTAAGAGGAAATAGTATATTTACATTTGAAGCAAGGCATTTTGGTGATATATATACAGACTCCCATTATTTTTCCTTCTAGGTATGGCTGTTCCTTGCTGCAGGAAGGATGGTGGGAGACAGGAGAAGGCTGATAGATCATTAGAAGGAATCAAGGAATCAATTAGGGACCGTCATGTGCCAGGACATGGTGGCAGGAGTGTCACTATGAGGGAAAATGCTGTCACCTGTATCTCCCTCTCTCCATGGATTCAGGGATCATGCTATTAGCAGAGACGCAGAGAAGCGATTTCCCACTAATTTTCAGGTTGGAAATGCCATGTCACAGCAGAACAGGGCATCCTCGACCCTTGGCTGGCATCATTGTTGTGCTCTCAGTAAAGAATTTGGGGATATCAGGGAGCTGGGATAATTTTCTCAGCATCTTTTTATTAGTGTTTCTGTTTTGTGCTTATTTATGCTCTGGG
>VWYP01015632.1:0-43562 GCA_013400435.1 Pycnonotus jocosus | reverse complement strand
AAAAAAAAAAAAAAAGGTCCATGAAATGGGAATCTGTTTTTATCCATCAGCTCTCACAATTGTGAAATTGCTGCTAAAATCTCGCCCAGTTTTACCATCTAAACCACTCTATTGATGATTATAGAAATTACTATTATTTTTTCATGATTTCTACTGGTAAACTGCCCAAACCTGTGTTTCAACAGGCCAGACAACATCTTTGGCTGTCTCTGTCCTCTCCTGTTTTCACTACACACAGGTGTAGAGTCTGGGTGGGTTTTCATTTTGCTTTTTTTTTTCAAATACAAAGGAAAAGTGAAGACTAATTGGGGAATCCAGACATTGAGCAGATTCTTTGCTGTGGGTGAGCAGACAGCAGAGGGGTAAATCCCTGTCCTTTGTGCTCCTGTTGTAGGAGTTGAGAAAAGTGGCTGAAGCCTATCAAGTGCTGTCCTGGGGAGGGGTCTCAGTGAAGGTCACACACTGTGAGGATGTCCTGAGTGTGGAGAAGAAGGAAGAGGAGTGGGCTGGGCAGGGTTACCCCTGAGGCTGCTCACCTTCCTGTGGGAGAGGAGGATTGGGCTGTGCAGCCTGTGTTTGCTGCCCAGCCCCAGCCCTGCCTGCTTGGCCATCTCCTGTGCTGGCTGGGAGCTGGGAGAGCTGAACAAGGTGTGGACATTATGGTCAGGACACTTCAAGTGTGAGAAAGGGAGCTGGGATTTCAAAAGTAGCTGCAAGCAGAGGGAAACACCCTGTTTTTTAAAGAATAAAACTTTGCCTGTGGGAAAGGTTCAAAGGGGTTTTTCTTACAGCTGTCCTGAAAAATGTCTACATATCATAAAAACCATCTGCTTCTGGGGCAAAGCTCTGCTCACTACTTGCAGGGTAGGGAAATGATGGTTTTAGTTAATTTGAGCTCTCACAGAGGATAAATTGTGATGGGTGGGAATCAGAGATGCTCAGAGTCCTCTCCCTGCTGCACCTGTGGTGGGATGGGGTCTCGGGCCGGTGTCCCCAGAGTCATCAGCTGGGAGCTTGGTTGAGTGTCACAGCCTGGGAAAGCTGGCTCAGCACGATCCACTGCCAGCTTTATCACTGCATCCTTTAGGGGAAGCACCAACAGCTGGGCTTGAGACCAAACTCTATGGAAAAATTCAGTATTAAAGTGGAAAGCAGCAGCACACTGAGGCTGGGAGGGGAGGGAGGGGAAGGCAGAGTGGTGCTGCTCTGCCACTGTGATGCTTTGCACCCACAAGCTCATCCCAAGACTGAGTTAGCCCCAACCCTGGGGACTCTGGACCACCTTCCCCTTGCCCTCACTGTAGCTGACACAGTGCTGGTGCCTGTGTGTGAGCAGATGTGGGGCTGGGGGTGCATCTGAGAGCAAGTGCTCGCTGCCTGTGCTCAGCAGGATGCCAAATTTCCAGCCCCAGCTCTGCCTTGGCACCCTGGGCAGCAGCTGAGCCTTGCTACCATCCCTGGGGAGACCTTCCCTGCTTCTGGCATCACTCGAGGCTCAGCACACACGGGCATCATTCGGGGCCCAGCATGCAGGGATGTCATGCAGGGTTCAGGACACAGGTGTCACTTGGGGCTCAGCACACCCAGGCATCACTCAGGACAGTTTCCACTGGCCATGCTGTGATGCTGGGCTCAGGGCCAGCCCCTGGGGGCCTCTGTTTGCTCTCAGAGGTGGTGTTGACCTTCAGGCTGTGCCAAGTGTTTGGCCTTGTGTGCATGGCTTTGTCTGGTTTTCCTCTCCCACTCCTGGCTGTTTGCAGTCTCCCATCGGAGAAGACACCCTCCCAAATCTGCTAATCCCTGGAGCTTTTGCTCTGCTTTAACTCTTTCTTGGCTGGAGGCCATGGATCCTTGCTTGCCACAGAACCGTGCCCCTCACTGAGCAGGACCGTGCCCCTCACTGAGCAGGACCAAAAGACACCAGCCTGCAGAACAAAATAACTGAGTGATATTTTCACTTTTGGTATTGAATAAACCTGCACAGGGTCTTTACAAATTGCCTCTGCCCCATTGCTGCTGGTTGCTCTCAAACTGCTCCTTACCAAATTTTTATTAACCAGTGTTAACAGGAGCAAAACCCCCACCTTTGTGCTGTCCTACAGATGGACACAGAGGAGAGCCAAGGAAGTCACAGCTTTCCAGCCCATCTGAGTCTCTTTGGTACACCAGCCCCTTTCCCCCTGTGCAGAGCCAGATGTGGTATTTGCCCTGGTCAGTGTCCTTTGAGAAGTGCTCAGGATGCTGCAGAATCCAGCCTGGTCCTTTTGCCAGCTGTTGTGCCAAGGAAAATATTAAAGTCATGGTCTGTTGCAGGAAAGAAATGTCTGTTTTGTGGTACAAGCCCACGTCTGTCCCCTGCCAGGTCCTTCCAGGGCCGTGTTCAGGCAGTGTCAGCCTTGTGCAGGGGGGGCAGTGGAATTTACTGGGATTTACTGCCTGTGGATGCGAAGCCACAGCCTCCGCCGCAGACCTGGGAAGAGACAGAGTCCAACAGTCCCAGGATCCCCTCCCAGCCCTCCATCCTGCTCCTGGGCTGTCCCAGGGGCTGGCAGCCCTCGGGGTGCTGGCAGGATACTCACGGTAGAGGCGGTGGGCAGTGGGGACCAGCCCCAGCAGGAGGAGCAGGACACCAGCAGCCAGTGGGATCCACACCAGGGGACTGCAGGGACCTGGGGACAGGACAGGACTCAGCACCTGGCACCACCCTGCCCCAGCAGCTTTGGGGGATGGAGTGTGGGGTAGGGAAGGGCCAGAAGCAAGGCAGGTCCTCAGAGGAGCAGTGCAGGATGTGACCCTGGGGTATCCTTTGGAGGATGCACTACAGAATCACTGAATGGGTGAATTTGGAAGAGACCACAGTGGGTCACCTGGTCCAATCTCCCTGCTCAAGCAGGGTCATCCCAGAGCACATGGCACAGGATTGTGTCCTGATGGCTTTTGCATATTTTTAATAAGGGAGACTCCACAACCTCTCCAGGCAACCTGTTCTGGTGCTCAGTCCCCCTCACAGTAACAAAGGGAACTTCGCTCTGAGATCTCGATGAACTAAACTGAAGTATATCCTAAACCTGTGGATATCCCAAGGGATCCCTCCTACAGGCAGAAGTCAGCTCTGTCCAGAGCAGTGGGTCCATCTGGACTTAGACACCTGCAGGGTGACATTGTGGTGGCCCCCACCCCAGGACAAACTGAGCCCTGAGCACCCCAAGAGCTCAGCAAACCCCTTTTTCCCGGCAGCCTGAGCTGAGACAGTGCCGTACCTCTCCTGCTGGCAGCTTTGCTTTTGGTTATCCACAGCACAGGCTTTTTGGACACCGGTGTCTGTGTAGTCTTTGGAGGCAGAGGCAAATCATCAACTGGGGGATAAGGAGAAAAGAGAATGGTCAGCATGGCACTGATACAGCAGAGATCTCCAACAGCAGGCAAGAAGGGCTGGACATTTTGGCACTTGGAACAAGCACCATCCACTGACCCTGGCAAAGGGCTGTGTCACTCAGAGGGGTGAGCTCGACCTCTCGGGGGTCATAGAAGTTACCAAGAGCTTTAAAAAATATTAATAAAACAATGTACCAGGTAAAGGAGTGGAGAAGGCTAATGCAGGGAAAACCCTCGAACTTGCTTGAGTGACATTTGCTGCCAAGCATCATCTCAGCAGCATTGCCCAAAATCATGGGTAGCAGGAGATTTTGGTAGCACTGGAGTGTTTTAAGGGATCCCTGGATCTTTTCCTTATTCACATTGCTCTAATCTTTGCCCAACATTTGATTTTTATTTTTTCTGATAAAATGAGGGCAGGAATTATTATGGTGTATCTGAATTACAATGGAACACATTAATTTCTGAATAAAGTTGGCCAGGAAAATATGCCACTAATGTCATTAAATAGCTGCATGTCTGACTCCTCAAACCATACTTATTCAAAATTTTGGGTGATTGAAAACTTTTTTTTTTTTTTTTCTGTTTCTACCCAGGATGTAAATTCCTACAGAAATTACCATTCTTTTACATGAAAAGATGAGACATCAGGGCTCTGGGATTTATCTGGACAACTTCTCCCTTACATTATAATAGACTTAGAGAAAAGAAACTTAAAGACAATTTGTTTTATCATGAAAACTAAAAGAAAAAAAATATTCAGCAAAGCCTGAGTCCTCCCAGAGCACCTGCTGCTGTTTACTTTTTAATTGGTGTCCTTGATCAAGCTGCATTTCAAGCCTGTTTTTCACGCTTTGCACAGAGATATATGCCCAGCTGTTAGAAAACAATTCTTCTTTATCTTAAACCAGATTTTCTCTGAGCCTTCAAGAATCCAGAAGGGATTTCTCATCCATTTCAAGGTACAGAGTATATTTGCAAAAATACCCCAGAAAAACTGGGACACTGGGTCTGTTTTAGAGTCAGAAGCTGCAGCATTTTGGTTAAATAAGTTACTTGTATTTTCATTAAATGAGTTATTTGTCCCCCTAAAAGTCTGCAAAAATAGAGACTGAATCCCACTTCAAATACATTAGTTTTTCTGCATCAACTACTGCTCTGTGGTCAAAAAGAAAAGAGCTTCTGTATGACCCAGATGGCTGTAAAGCCTCTCTCCTCCCATGACACCTGCAGAAAACTGTTATTTCTGTTTGGGTCTCCACAGGGATACTGGGTTGTGAGCTTTGAGGAATAAATCCCATTTCAGTATTTTTTGTGAAGGGTGGTCTTGAAAGCTGCCATCAGATCCATCCCAGAGATGTGGGGGATGATGCTCTCTGGCCTCAACGCTGTTCTTGTCACTTGGAGTGAGGGTAAGGAAGATTTGGGGCATGGCAGGACCTGTGAGCTGAGCAGGGCACACATCCAGCCTCTCATCCAAAGTACAGCAGGGAGTGAGAAAAACACAGGCCATGGCAATGTCTTCCCATGGAAGTCCTAAAGCAGTGCTGTGCTCAAGGCATGCCAAAAGCAGAGCAAATGCTGATGGCAAAAGGACTATCACATGAAGCTGACCTAAATTTTAGCTATTTTCTGTATTTTCTGCTGTATCTGGTCTCACAGACCTCTTCAGACCCCCAACCTTGCAACTCAGAATCGGGAAGAATCTACCAAAACTAATCACCCCTTTCCCAGGGGACCTCATCCCAACCTGCTGGTGGCACATTTTGGAACCCCGAGGGTGCTGCTTACCCACTCTGAGCTGTGTCCCAGTGCCCAGCAGGAGCTGGGAGGACTGGGAGACGGAGCAGTAGTAGGTGCCACTGTCTGAGGGATGCAGGTCGCTGATGTGCAGGCTGTAGGAGCTGTGGGACCTCGCCTCACGGACACTGAACCTGTCCTGGCTCACATTTGTGCCGTAGGTGGCTTTGCCCAGTGCGTTGGAAAACACCAAGAACTCGAAATGTTGCCTCTCGTGGCTCCAGCGGTACCAGTACACCCCGGTGTGCTCCTTCAGCTCACAGAGGATTTCGGTTTTATTGTTAGCTTGGGTTAGAATATGCTCTGGAGTTTGGGTTAGAGTTGTATAAATACCTAAGAAAAAAAATAAATATTCAGTTTTTATTTTTTTTTTTCACACAAAGAACATATTTTCATTATGGGCTTAATAAAATCACATAGACACGACAACCAGGGGGACGACACAAGCGAGAAACAGGAGCATTTTTATCAGGATGCTCCCATATTCCCCTCAGAGGCCTTTTTGAGTTCCCCAGCTATTGTTTTGGCCAAGCCAAATTATACAGGCAGACTTTTCTCATCTAGGGAGGAGGCTCACTGGCAGGGAGAGGGATGCAGGGATGATTTTGAGGGTGCCCTTGGGGTTATATGTGCAGGAAAGAGCATCCCTGCCTGCTCTTGTGCATGCCCCTCTTCTGCCCTCCTTACCTTTCTCATTTTTCAGACATTTCACTCATTTTTCAACAATTTTTTTGTGCCTCTTAACTGGTTTGCCAGGTTTTTCTTCTAACAGATGCAACACTGATAAACATCTCAAGGGCAGAAAAAGAGACCAAAAAATGTGCAAAACATCTCAAAATGAACCAATTTGATATTAGTTTTCAGACAATAATATTTTTTCAAAGGCATTTTGAGATATGGGGAAGGAGAGGGAGTGAGGGGCAGCGGTGGGGTTCAAAGCTTTGGTTTGGCATCTTCAAAACCCTGTTTGGGCTTTGCAGCTTTTGTGGAAATTATCTAAGTCTTGTTTGTCTCAGGCAGATGTGAGGAGTGCCTGTGTGAGCGAGGATGTGTCCTTGTGGAAAGGATAACAGGTAACTTGTGATCCTTGCTGTTCAGCAAACAGCCCTACAAAGCTGCAGATACTCTGAGACCGAGTGAAAAACAGAACTCTGAAGATAAGGATACTCCTGCTTCCCCCGTCTCTTTCCCAGGCGTGTTTTAAAGCTCTGCAAAAAGCTCAATAATACATTTTCTTGTCTTTCTTTTTTTTACCTAAAAATGTTCATTTTATTTCAAAATCCCCAAATTGCTTACAGCAGGTTTTGCAGTCTCGTGCAGCCCTGCAAAGCCAGTGGTGAGGGGACGGGTTGGCATGACCCAAGAACATCTAAAGCCATTAATGTGGCACAAGGTCTTGATGTCTCCAGTGTTCCCAATGGGACAGGCAGAGGAGAGGGCTCAAGTGTCTGACAGGGGTCCAGAGTCTTCCTCTGTCCCCACACCAATGACCTCCTCATTGCAGAATTAACATTGCAATGCCAAAATTCAAGCGTTGCACAGCAGCTGCAGCATTTCACCACATCCTCTGGCTCTGTGACAACATTAATTTCTCCATATTATTAAAAACCATTATTTTAAGATTTTAAAGCATAATTCTCTCAAATTTTGACCTGGCAAACACCTGTGGTGTTTTTTAGAGGATGAAATGTGTATGGCCACGGCACATGGGGGCTTCAGGGTCTCCTTGAGCACCCTGAGGTCTGGCTCTGCTGGGCACGGGAAACATAACTCTCCATGAAAAACTTATCCTTGACCTGTTGGAGAAATGTTATATAGGTCAGAAAAGATAAGAAGAGATTCTGGAAGATCTCAGCTCAGTGCCAATGGTCAAACCAGGAGTGAGCTGGGATGGAGACAGAGCAGAAAACTCATCCTCCGTCCTCCTCACCCCAAAACCTCCTTGTTCCCTTTCCTGGTCTATATTCAGGGGGACCATGGGGAATCACAGTGCTTGGCCAGACCAGCCTGCGGCACCTTAAAAATGGCCCCTTTTTCATGGGCAAAGCAAACTCTCATTTATTGAGGTGTTCTCAGTGGGCTCCCCACCTCACAGATCTATAGGATATCAGAACCTGTAAGGCAGAATGGTTTTACAACACACCAATTCCAGCTGTGGTCCTTGGGAAGTACTCAGTCTTTGGACAATTTAGAAAATTTTATCATCTTCGTGTTACACAGGCGGTGGACAGAGGAGCATTTTAACTTCTCTATTAGCAGCTTCCTACAGTCCACAAAAACTGTGTGGTGACTATACCATTATGTATTGAAATATTAATAGAATAGAATAGAATAGGCTATTTTACTTGGCAAGGACCCACAGCAACCAACTGGTCCCTCTTCCTGACCAGTTCAGGGCTGACCGAAACCTGAAGCATGTTATTAATAGCATGGTACAAAATTATTAGAAGTAGGTAATAATAACCTGTAGATCTATAGTGTGATGGTATATTTAATCTTCCATCATCCAACTGCTGGAGTGTATGGAGGAGAGGCTCCAGCATGATTTTAGCTGCTCTTAACCCTTAAGAGACGTGTCCCCCTTACCTGGGATTTGGAGGCAGACGCAGAGATGGAGCCATGGCCGGGCCATGGTGGCGGACGCGGTGACAGAGGGGTTTTGTGCCAGCTCCCCCTTGCCACTCACTGTCACCTCTTGGTGGCAGGCCTGGCTTCACCTCAGGAAGTCCTTGCCCCTCTCTCTGCACAGATCTCTCACCAGCAGCTGCCAAAGAGCCTCTGCCACAGCAGCACCTGGAGCTTCAGCTTCTTCTGTGTCGAGCAAACACAAGAGTGCATCGGGCAACAGCCCTGTGCTCTTCTCCAGCACTTCACAGGGCACCCTGAAATGCCCTTTAGAAAAATAAAACCAAGAAAGCGCACTGATTTTTAATTATGATTTCTTCATATTTCACCACCTAGTTATTCCTCCTTCTTTTAATCCACTTCTATAAAAAAATTACAAATGTAGGACCATGGTTTTAAAGATAAAAGCAGGAAAGCATGAATTTTGGCTGTTTTTCTCCCTGTTGAAATAAAAAAAGGCATTCAAAACAAGGAAAAGATGCAATTTGATCTGTGTGGTTGTTTTCTTCAGCAGAATTTATAGCAGGAGGTGTTTTTTTTCTGGAAAATGCTGAACACCAGAACAACCCAATGTAAAGCAGAGATGTGAGGCATCACAGAAAGCTTTGAAATCATGAGCAAGAAACCTTGAACAAATTTGTGGCTGAAAAACCGCAAAAATGAGAAAATTCTGCTGGGGCTTCTCACCTCACAGCATGTGCTGCCTTGGTAGGTCTGACAGCATATGGCTCATAGGCAGAAATATTTAAATGATAAAATATCAGAATGGCTTTGAAATGTCTATGATAAAGAGGTTTGATGCACTTGGGGTTTCAGATTCAAAGACAAGCACATGAGGTGCAATTACAGAGAGGAACTGGTGTCAGCAGACTTCCATATTTTCATGTTTGGGGAAAAAATAGAAATTATTTATTATATTTATTTATTTGCTGCCCTCTTGGTTGCCAAGTGAGATTCAGTTTTCTTTTATGTCTACCTCCTGCAGATACTTGTGGTCCTTAAAATGCCCCAGCATCTCCCATGAAAAGGGAACCTCACATGGGGGCACTGAGAAACCTCTCCCAGGGTTGAGCTGGCAGATGAATAGCAAAAACAATATTGCATCTTGTACCCTGGAAGCTTTTGGTCCATTTTGTACCAGATTTTTCCGTGCTGCTGTAACACGTCCTCTCCCCATTTCTGTTTAAATTAATTTCCTGCTCAACGCGAGTTGTAACTGCAAAACCCTTGCCACAAAAAGCTCATCTGCTAAACTTTAGGGTGGGCTGAATTGCTCCTTAACTCTTTCCTGGCAGGAGAAGGCAATTTTAGTGTTTTCAAACCCATTTCAGTGCTTTTAAGCTCATTTTCAAAGCTGAGCCCTTGACATGGGTTGCAGCAACACTTGCCTCTGCTGTCCTCACCTTCTTCTCATTTGTCCCCTTTTGTTTCACATCACGCTGAGATTGGGCCCTCCTTAGAATGAGGAAATGGCCTTCTTTTTTTTTTTTGAGGTGAGGGGGCAGGGAGTGCTCATTATGAGAAATGCCACTGTAAGTGAATTTTCCCTTCATCCCTGTGGTGAAGTCTGTGAGCTGAGCCCAAAATCCCCAGCTGCTGCAATGGTTGAGTCCCTCTTTTCCCACTGCTGCTCTCACCTGGAGCAACTTCTGGCTTCCTGGCCAGGACAAGAATTTTTCCCAGAGGTGGTTTTTGCCATCATTACAACCTTGGATATCGGGATGTTACACTGGGATGATTCCCCAGGACATTATAGCAGCTTTAGAGAAAGCAAAAGGAATATAAGAAATGTAAAAGCTTAGTGTACTGGAACATGGATCAAATGTAATTTTTTTAAAAATTGCTGTTTACACGCAGTGGAGCTGTTTACCAGTAGCCAGGCTGTTCTCAGGACTGGCTGTTGCTCCTACAGGAAAACATTTTGGAGGAGGGATATTTTTGTCTGGCAGAGTATCACCGGCAGAAATCAAAGTGTTGTGTGAACGTGCAGGAGGCAGCTGCTGTTTATACCATCCCCACACTGTTTGGGGCTGCCATCCTGGGAAGAAAACGGGAGGAAAGAAGGGTGTAAGTTGATCTTATCTGTTCACACAAGCAAGGTTTGTTGGTGACCTTGCTGAGGAATAGCAGCTCCTAATCACCTTGTTTAGCTCACGGCTGGGCCATGATGGGGGGAATTGCTGAATTTTGGTGTATCTGTACTCTGTAGCTGCATGATTTCTAGGGGAATTTTATTCTTTTTCTGAAATTAAAGACAACCATCCCTGTCCCCAGCCCAACCAACTCCCTGTGAACCCATCCTAGTAGGAAACAGCCCCTCTTCTTTTTTCCAGCCTGCATCCTACCTACCTTACCATGCTGAGATTCTGATGCTTTCACCAGCTTTTCTGCACTTTTTATTCTTTCTTTTCCCCCTGTTATGAATTTCCTACAATAAAGTTTTGGGGGGCTGGAGCAAAGCATTGGTGTAGAAGAACAGGGTTTAGAGCCAAGAAGCAGAACCTGGCTGGGGTTTCATATCTGTTAAACTCCCATGCTGCAGAGGAGGTTAATTGCAGCTGGGCTGTTAATGCCAGGCTAGAGAAAACAACTACCATAAAAACAGAGAAAAATTAATTATCTCTGTGCTTTTGAAGCTAAAAGGACTGATTTTGGGGGTCAAGGAAGGCTGCTCAGCCTCCAGGCCAGTCTAACACAAGCCAGTACTGCAATATATAGATATAAGGGCTGCTCTGGGGGTAAAGGGGTGCAGGATTGAAACTCCCCAGGGCTACAGCAGCCACATGTGAATGTTTTTTTCCTTTTTAAATTTTTAAAAAATGATTATATTCTAGTAGAGGGTTTAGCTTCTGAAGTATTTCATTAGAGGTAAAAGCAGTACTGAAATTGATAGCATTTTCACTGAGTGAGATGATTGGTACCCTTTTCTGAGTGTAATAGCAGAAAAAAACCCAAACCAAAACAAAACAAGTGGGTCAAATTTTCTAAACTTCTCCAAGCTAAGATGTGGTTTGTATGGTGAGACTGGGGAGAGTCCATCTGCTCCTGCAGGTGCAGATTTACAGCTGATGCAATGTCAAACTGGAGGCTCCTGACATTCATGGGGTAACCCCAAGATCCACGTCACTGTACGATGAGCTGGGCTGTGACACAGAAAAATGCTGCTTCTAAAACCAGATGCCAAAATGGATCTAAATGATGACTTGAGTGAATTTTCCTGTCATTTCATCCCTCCCTGGCAAACAGATCTGTGCTTGGGGGGAGGTTTGGCAGGACTGTGTTTGTTACTGGTGTCAGGTGTGAGCTTCATGGGTGATCTCCTCACAAACACCAGGTGCTAATGGGGTGTGCAGTAAATGAGGGGGCCTTGGGGGGATTTGGAAGGATGGACGATCAGAGGACAGGCTCCAGCTCTCCCTCTTCAGGACATTTGGTGCAAGCAGAAATTTAGTGTGAACCATGGCTAATCCTGGACCTCCCCAAACAGATAAGGGGCAGTGCATGTGCTGCCGTGTGATCTCAGCTTCCCTAATCAGTGTTGAAGAGGATAAGGAAAGACAAGGAAAGTGTCCTTGGGAAGGCAGCACATGGAGGAGGAAAAGCCACCAAGGAAGTAAACACAGGTGTCATCAGCCCCAAACAACGACCTGCCATGCTATAAAAGTCACCAGGCTGAGACTTCGTGACCACCTTTACCTTAAAGGTGCCGGATCTGCTGGACCTCTGCAGAGATCATCTCCAAGCTCCTGGGACTGCCGGAACATTCAGCCGAGGATTGGTGAGATCTTATTATTGGGGTCCTACTCCATCTCTCCTGTGCTTCACCCGCTCCCACATCCCTTCCCTGTTCCCTCCCTGGGAGCCACAGCTGCGGCAGCTGCCGGCCCAGCCGCAGCCTCCTGTTCCCACCTTCCCCTTCCCTTGTGCCCAGGCTCGGTGTTCCCCTGGGAGGCTTTTTGGAGGGGCAGGTTGTGGGGTTGCAGCCTTGCTCTGTGGAGGGGTTTGAAGGGGTTGTCAGTGCTGGTGTGTTATGGTAGTTTTGCCCTGAGACGGAGCCGTCTCAGATCTCACTCCCTTCACTATGATGAGCGACATCGTTAGCAGTTGGAAGCTGGAGCAGTTTGTGCTCCAGAAGTGTCTCCCCCCAATTTGGTCGCCAGGGTCTTTCCAGGGCCCAGACGCGTACCAGCAGCTGTGCCAGCAGTGGGAGAGCTGGTCGGAGGAGAACAAAAAGCCCAAACCCACTAACAAGTGTAAGAAGCGAGCGGCTTTGCAGGGTTTGCTGATGGTAGGCAGGGAGTTGTCCAAATTGCTGAAGGAGGCTCTTGAGAATGTGCAGACCTTGGAGCAGGCCAAGGACGAGCTCAAAGTCCAGGTGGACAACCTGCGGGCGGAGGTGCAGGGTTTGTGCGGGGACTCTCTGCGCAGCGCCGTGGAGATCACCCGGCTGGAAAGCAAGCTGGGCTATGAGAAGCTGAAAACGGAGGAGCTGAAGAAGGAGGTTGGCAAGTGGATCGGGGAGACCCACGATGCGCAGAGCGCAGTGCGGGCGGTCCTGCAGGACGTCCAGCGGGACCGGGGCACTGGCCCCGATCACAAGGTATGCCATGCCAAGATCCAGGAGCTGGAGGCAGAGCTGGGGGTGTCGAGGGGCATTGTGGCTGCCATTAAAGGCAAGAGGGCCCCGGTTGGGAATGGTGATGGGGAGGAATCCCTGGACCTGCACCCACCCCACTATGATTATGAGGATGATGTGTGGGGTGCTAACGGCCCCACCAGGCCGTCCCCCTATGCTCCTCTGCGGGAGGAGGTGTGCCAGCTGCAAGTAGGGGAGGTAGAGGCTTCCAAAGATAAAAAGGCCCCCCATGAGGAGCCAGTCAGCCATGTCCCACTCCAGCCCATAGACACCAACAGGGCTGTGCTCTGGTTTACCCCTGAGCAGCTTAAGACAGTGGGGAAGATGCTGGGGCCACTGACAAAGGACACAGCGATTAACTGGCTGTCCAGAGTCCAGCGGCTGCCCAAGTGCCAGAGTGGCAGCTTTGTGAGTGACCTGATAGACATTGTGAGAAAGTGCATGAAACCAGATGATTTCGCAGCCCTGCCGGGGGATGTGCAGATGGGCAATGTGCAGGATATTGGGGATGTCCAGCTGGCTGTGCTGAAGGTGTTCTTCCCAGAGGTTAACCCCTTAGTGCTCTTCCACCAGGAGAAGCAAAACCCTGAGGAGAGGCCTGATGCCTATGTTAACCGTAAAAAGATGCTCTACCAGATGGCCGGGCTGCCTGGCTCAAAGGACTCCCCCCTTGATTTTGACAGGCCTGAATTCAAGGAGCCGCTGGTGGTGGGGCTGACACCCCCACTGCGGGTGATTGCTGGAGGGGATGCAGCCAAAAAGCCTCTGTCAGAGCTGGAGCAGATCCTGAACCAGAATTTTGAGCTGCAAAAGCAGGCATTCCCAGGGTACATGTTGGGGGGGAAGAAAGGGAAAACTATGGCCATGTCTTTCCAAAATGGAGGGATGAGAAAAATGCAAGGAGACAACCGAAAAGATCCTGATGGCAAGGGGGGGATGGGGAAGGAGAACCAGCAAGGGCTGAGGTTTCAGAAGTCCAACCCTTGGAGGGCTGAGCTGAGGAAGCGCCTGATAAAATATGAGAAACAGGAGGACATTGATGGCTTGCCGGATGCAGAGCTCTTCCAAAAGCTGGCCCTGCATGAGGCCAAAAAGCACAGCAGCTCCCACCTGATTGACCCGGGGTCTAAGGCTCAGCAATAGGGCTGCCAGGCACCCACATCGCCCCTTTTTGTGGCACCGATTAAGACCGATTTGTGGGGGCGCCTGATAGTTGATACAACTATTGGAGGAGGGGTGCTTGGACAAGTGATGTTAATTGATACTGGTGCCTCTTATTCAATTCTGAATATGGCCCCCGGCAGAGCCGGGATCTTCCAAACCTCTGAAATTATTGAACTGACAGGGCCGAACGTTCAGAAATCCTCAGTGCCGTTCACAGGGCCCATACCCTTTGAAATTGGGGCTGCCAAAGGGTCTGAAAAATTTGGGAAAATGGAAATGAAAGGAAAGCCAGGAACTTTAGCCATCTCTGCCCTGACAAAGATGGGGGTGGTGGTGGACCTGGCAAACCAAGCACTGCTACACTGCCCACAAATTGATTTGCCCGTCATCCCGGCAAGCCACAGGGTGATGTCAGTGAAAGCCCCTGAGGTCCTGGTGCACCCTGAGTGGGAACCGCGGGTGAAACGGGTCACAGAGCAGTTCCCCCAGGTCTGGGCAAGGAGCAAGCTGGACTGTGGGCAGATTGACGCTGCTGTGTCAATCAAAGGGCCGGATCCGCCTCCTCAGCCTCAGCCCTGGTACCCGGCTGAGGCTGAGGACAGCCTGTGGGACACAGTCAAAACCTTGCTGGACCAGGGCGTGGTGGTGGAGCAGCAGAGCACCACCAACGCCCCAGTGTGGCCCCTGAGGAAAGCTGATGGGAAAACGTGGAAGCTGACAGTTGATTTCAGCACCCTGAACCAAGTCACCCCAACGCAGACCTCCACGGTGGTCAAGTATCCCAACACCATGGCAGCCATCTCCCGGGGGTCCGAATGGTTCTCGGTGCTCAGCCTGACCAGCCCATCATTTGCCATCCCCTTGCACCCCGAGTCCTGGCATAAATTTGCCTTCACAATTCGAGGGCGGCAATTTGCTTTCACCAGAGTTCCTCCGGGTTTCCACAATGCCCCTGCCATCTGCCATGCCCGTGTGGTGAGGATGTGGGAGCAGGTCAGCCACAGGGAAAGTGTGCTGTCCTGTGCTGGTGACATCCTCATCCACACACAGACAAAGGAGAAGAATCTGGAGGTGCTGGCAGAGGTGCTGGGGGCTGTCCACAAGACAGGCTTCAAGATCAGCCCCACAAAGGCCCAGCTGTGCTGGAAGGAGGTCTCCTTTTTGGGGGTGGCTCTGGGGGAGGAAGGATGCTCCCTGGAAAAGCAGAGGGTTGAGCTAATACAGAAGGTGTCAGCACCATCTGATGTCACCACCCTGAGGTCCTTCCTGTCTCTCCTGAGGTTGTGCCGTGAGTTCATTGAGGGCTATGCAGAAAAAACAGCCCCCCTTTGCCACCTCCTGAAAAAGAACACCCCCTGGGAGTGGGGGCCAGAGCAGGACGAGGCAGTGAAGACCTTAAAGGAGAGCGTGGCACGAGCCCCCATGCTGACACACCCTCGGGGGGACAGACCCTATGTTCTGCAGCTGGCCAGCACGGGGAGGGGGCTGCAGGCCACCCTGGGCCAGCAACACAGTGCCAAGCTGCTCCCTGTGGCTCACACCTCGCGTCTCCTGACGCCAGTCGAGCAACAGTTCAGTGACTATGAGAGGGAGGCTTTAACCTTAACCTGGGCCCTGCAGCACTGGGAGTACCTGGTGGGGTCAGCCCCAGTGCTGCTGAGGACCTCCTGCACCCCGGTAAGGTACCTCTTGTTGGGAAAGGGGGATGGAGGTCCCCTGTGCTGCCCCAGGATGGCCAACTGGGCGTTGGCGTTGACCAACAAGGAGGTCCCCGGGGACCCCTCACCTGGTGCCTACAGGGTGGTAATCAGTGCTGAGAGGGATGGGGAGGAGCTGGGAGTCTCCCTTACTGACCCCAAGCCACGGCGGGCACCTCTCTTTGAGAGCAGCCTCAGCCTGGAGGAGGCCAAGGCGAGAGGCTACGCCGTGTGGTTCGTAGATGGGTCCAACTACCATGAGGAAGGGGTGCCCTACACGGGCTATGCTGCTGTCAACTGGGGCACTGGGGAGGTGGTGAAGGGCAGGTGCCTGCCCCACTCCATCCAGGCTGCCGAGCTGGTGGCCGTGATGGCTGCCCTGGAAAACACGCCGGCAGACCAGCCGCTGGCCATATTTTCAGACTCGGGTTGGGTGGTGCGCGTGGCGCTGGAGTGGCTGCCCCTCTGGAGGGAGAGGGACATGCAGTCTGCTGATGGCAAGCCTGTCACCTATGCCAAAAAGCTGCTGTACCTTGCAAGGCTGGCAGAGCAGAGGGCGTGCCCGGCACAGATCATTAAGGTCAAGGCCCACAAGAAGGGGACAGAGGAAGCCAAGTGGAACAAGGAGGCAGATGCCAAAGCCAAGCAAGGTGCCAAGGAAGGGCTGATGTGGAAGGCCAGCAAGATATCAGAGAATGGCCCAGTGTCGGTGGCTCCCAGCAGGCACTGGGAGAGTGTGGATCTGGTGGGCTTGCAGGCACAGGACCCCAGGATTCGGGAGTTAGCGCAGGGCAGGGAGTACAAAGGGTGCAAGGTGTGGAAAGATGTCTCAGGGCTGGTTCTGGCACGGAGGGACGGGGCAGATTTCCCGGTCTGGGTGGTGCCTGAACTAGTTCGGACAGAGCTGGTGGCCCTGGCTCATGAGCAGGGGCATCTGGGGACAGACAAGACCATGGTGAGGCTGCAGGGTGCTGGGTGGTGGCCTGAAATGAGAGAGGATGTGGAGAGGTATGTCAGCAACTGCCTGACGTGTGCAGCCAACAATCCCGATGCTAAAACAGCCAAAGCCATCCTGGGCCACCAGAGGGTCTGTGGGCCATGGAGCAAGTTGCAGATGGAGTTTATTGGCCCTCTGTCCCAAACAGCCCAAGGCAATAAGTACTGCCTAGTGGTCAGTGATATCTTCACCAAGTGGGTGGAAGCATTCCCAGCTCGAAACAACTCAGCCAGTGCAACTGCAAAGATCCTGGTAGAGCACATCTTCTCACAGTGGGGCATCCCAAAGGAGATCCACTCAGATCATGGCCAACGCTTCATTGGGGAAGTTACAAAAGGGGTGTGCCAGGCCCTGGGAATCAAACAAAAGCTTCACATCACAGGGCATTTCCAGAAGCCAGTTTCAGCAGAGGGGCCCAACCAAGCACTGAAGGCAGCCCTGAGGAAGCTCGTGAGCCAGCAAAGGAAAGACTGGGATCATAAGCTCCCACTAACCTTGCTGGCACTGAGGGGGTCTCTGGCATCTCAAACACTTTCTCCCCCAAAATTCCCTCCTGCAAGAGACCCAAAGTTTCTGGAACACTGGTGGCAAGGAGGGGAGCCCCCGGATGAAATGCAGCCCCGCGTGCTGATGGACAGGTGGGTCCAGGACACGCTGAGGACGGTGTCAGCCACCTACCACCAACTCTCCTCAGTGCAGGAGACCAGCATCCCTAAGATGGAGAAGCAGCTGGGAGTGCTGCTGCGCCCCGTGGAGTGGAACACAGGGGACCTGGTAATATACCGAGGGGTTAGGGAGAAGAACCAGGTGCTGGAACCCCAGTGGCTGGGGCCTGTTAGGGTTGTGAACAAGGCCAGCCCCTCTGTGTACCAGGTAGAAATCAGAAAAGGGGCAAAAAGGCAGGAGAAATGGTTCCATTCTTCACAATTAAAAGCATGGAAGGGAAACTAACGGGGCTGGAGAGCCCGCCTTGCTTATGTTTTGCAGATAAAGGAAAATGGAAGGCGATTGTGACCAGCGGGAAGGGCGAACTTCATGTCATCACCAGCCCTGTTTGTACTGCGGGGAAAATGCTTTCAAATTTGTGATTGCAGGATTTACTTTGCTTTCTGGTATGTGCATAGTGCTGAGCACCCAATGTGCTCAACCAACCCATCAGCACCTTGGACAAAATGTCACTCATTCTCACTTAGAAAGGCACCTTGACACACACTCCACAGCCCAGCACAGGGTTAGGAGGCACACAAAAACTGGGACTGATTGGCCCTGGTCCCAAGCTTACATAAAACATACAGGAATCATGGGATTAAATTCTAACAAAGGCTTAAATTTGTCAACAGTGGTTATGCATGGGGCAGAGGTGTACTTGGAAAACGAGTGGGGCTGGGATAGCACAAACAGACTTCCACAGCTGCTGGGGCAGGTGGGACAGCAAATAAAGGTGGGGTGCAGGGTAATTAATGGATCAACTCACCAGCGAGTAACTCAAATCTCTGTCATTGAAGTAAAAACTAAGAAGAATCAGAAAAAAATCTGTGCTGTGGAGAATTTGGACTGCTGGTACAATTTTACTTTGGTCCAGCCAGTCTTTGTGGTTTGCCTCTGGGCAAACAACAGCGTGGGGCTGTCCTTCAAATTTAAGATCAGCACCACAGCACCTTCCTTTGCTGCCATTAAGATCTCGAAGTGCCATTTTTTGGCCTGGCACGCAGCCCCTTATGCTGAAATTGGCAACCAGGTAAAACTGGAATTTAAATACTCTCAAGAAAGTGTAGCTGACCCAATGCAAATTAATAGCACCACTGTGACTGTCACAGCCCCTAATGGCCGCAAATGGATCATTCCATTGACCTGCCTCTGTGAGAAGAAAACCCTTGATAGATCTGAATTAGATACAGAGGCTTCATGGTATAATCAGGATTATGGACGCTGCCCACACCTAATCATAACCCTCCAGGTGTGGTGTCAAGGAAACCTGAGCGTAGAAATGTCCCCTGAACTTGGAGGAAAGTGGTGGATAGGAGGCCCCGAAGGATTCAAAAAAGAATTTTCCATCACTGCTGTCATGCCCCCTTTTGTTTCCAAAATAGGTCCTTATGTAGTGAAGAAAAATCATGTCCAGGAGCTGTTGACAGGGCCTGTCCGATCACTAAAGAAGGTGGTGCTGTCTCTGTCCACTGTTAATATTTCCTCTGTCAGACCACACTGTGCCCCCTTCCTGTCTACTCTGCACACTGGCTGGCTGGCATGGCTCCACAGCCGCTCCCTCCAGGGCACCCGGGCCAGGAGAGACCTGCTGGCCACAGCTCTGGGAGGAGGAGGTGCTGGCCTGGGAGTCCTCAACAGCATGAACGCTGAGGTCTTGGCAAACAAGCTGGAGACTGTCACCTCGGGCGTGCAGGGCCTCCTCAAGCCCCTGAATTCATCCCTGTCCAGCCTCGGCATGGGGCAGTGGCTTGTGTCAGAGGTGCTGCCCACCTGGGAACAAATAAGTGAGAAAGACCATCAGGTGCTGTTGCGAGCCCTGGGCATCGAACAAAGTAACGTCTCTCTTGCTCTCAGCTGCATCCAGGCCCAGATGTGGGTGCAGAGTGTTGTTGCAGGTATCCTGAGAGACGGTGACAACGGCGTCCTGCCCACTGAGATCCGAAAGATCGTGTGGGACGCGGCCACAGAGAAGGAGCGGCAGCTCCAGGCCTGGTGGAGGCTCGTCAACTTCACCCACGACCAGGCCCTCAACGCGGTCATCGCCCACGTGCTCACTGTGGCCGAGGCTCGCATTGAAAAGGTCTACCCCATCGTGGCCCTGGGGGTAAACACAAACGGGTCTGTGGTCTACCCCCTGGACCACCGCATGTGGGCCAGGCTGTCTGATGGGAAGTGGCAGACGGTAGATTTGGAAGCCTGCATTTTGGAGAGCGGGCTGGGATTCATATGCGAAGACGATGCCCTTAAGGCAAGTGATGTGTGCTTTGACACCAAAGAAGGGGAGTGCCACTTTGAGATCAACCCCCAGAGCAGTAACAAAACCATGTTAGTGTACGTAGGGAAAGGCTGTGTGTGCTTCAGAACGACGTGTAAATACGTGAAAATTAATGAAGCTTATAACCAGACCGTGTTTAGCGACTCAAATATGTGTGCTTGCAATGTAGCTACTATTAGAGGCTGTGATTTTGTGTATAAACCACCTGTGTTTACTAGCCAGTTGCTAATCAGAAACTATACCTTGTATCGTAGTATAACCCCGACCCCCATCGGTATGGATTTATCACTTGTAAAAGAAATGTTAGAGCATGCAGATTTGCAGCAGCTGCTAGAAAATGCCAAGGCCGAAGCTAAAAAGATCCTAATAACTGTCCACCACGATGGTAAAGTTATAAAACAGGTAATGGAACGAATTAAGAGGGCAGGAGAACACCACTGGTGGGAAGTTTTTTTCGGCTGGTCCCCCACGGCCACTGGCATTTTCAACACGCTGCTGCACCCCATTGTAGTTGTACTGCTAATGCAAATCTGTGTGTGCTTTGCCATGGTAGCCACTTGCTACCGCCTGAGGCAGGTGAAGGTCTTCTTTGATAACCAGGTGAAAGAAGCAGGGCAGGCCAAGAGCCTCCTGAAATAGTCAAGGGCAAGACTGGGTTGGCCTCTGTGTTTGCCACCAAGAAGATCTTTTGGCTCCGCTGTTGGCTGCAACCCAGTAGGCGTTGAGCGGTGGGGACACACGCCATGCCAGACCTTGATGAGAGGGATGGCCTTCTCTGTCACCAGAGGGCCACCCAGGAGGGGAGGATTGGCCAAGCAGCCTGCAGATGGCATGAGTCACAGAATGGTTGAGGTTGGAAGGGACCTCTAGAGAGGTGTCATTCAGTCTGAATCCACCTGCTCAAGCAAGGTCCCACCTAGAGCAGATTGCCCAGGACTGTGTTCAGCTGGGCTTTGAGCATTTCCAGAGATGGAGACTCCACAACCTCTCTGGGCACACCTGTTTCATTGTTTGATCACCCTCATAGTAATGAAACAAAAGTTAGTATAAGTAACTAGTTTTTGCACTTCCTATCCCCAAACACTAATGTTAAGAAGCTGCTTTTGTGTGATTTAAGAGTCCTTATACCAGGGAGATGGGGGTAAGGAAAGCCAAGGACACTGTCTTTGGAAGAAAAGAGAAGAAAATGTAACACTTGAGCTTGGAAAAGCACCCACCCATTGAAGACAGCACGGGTGTGAACAGCCTCAAAGACCTGGAAAGCTGGTAAAAGATGAGCAGAACAGAAGACCCTGTAATCACCATGGACTTTAGGGCACTGAATCCACATGGACCTTTGCAGCATCACCTCCAGGCTCCCAAGACTCCCAGCATGCCTGGCCAGCGGATTGGTGAGATCTTGTTTCTGGAGCCTGGACATCACTGCTTTGCTTTGCTTGTCTTAGTTGTGCACATACTCAATAAATTTGTCTGTTAAAGAATGGCCTGTCTGTTCAATCACCACCTCTCACTCACTCCCCAGGCTTGTAACTTTGGCTACACTGCAAAAGAGAAATCCTGGTAAAAAGAAAAAAATGTGGTTTTTTTTCTCTTTTATAAATCCAGATCTCTCACTTTTGCTTTTTGTCTGCTCAAATATTCACTCAAACACAAAGATTTCTGCCATGGGCTGCAGAATGGGGCTCTGAGCTGATGCACAAACTCATTCCCCTCTCTCACTCTGCCCCTCCTTAGCTGCATCTCTCCCCTGTCTCTGAACACAGAAAGAGCCTCAAAATACCCATACGGGGTCTCAAGCAATTTTAAAACATGCACAATTAAAAAAAAAATTAGATTAACCACTGCATTTCCAGGCCATGTTCCATTTCATCTCAGAGGTGCTGCACTCTTTTAGAATGGGGCAGGGGGTGGGGGGTTACACAGATAAAACCCCTTTTTAATTCAGGTCAAAATAAATAAGTAAAGTCCTTTAACCCAGCAGAAACCTAGTGAAAACTGAGAAATTAATTTAAAACCCAATTTTCACAATCACCAGGCAAAGAAATATCATGTTGCCACAGCACAGGTGTTTTAAAGACATGAAAAACTTTCATAAAGACACTTCCCCTTAAAAATATACCTTATAACTGAGCTCATGGAAATATAAATAAATAAATCATGGTTTAAACCCAGAGAAATCAATTTTTCCTCTGCAAGAACCACAAATACACCCCCTTCACCCTTAAGATGGGAGGTTGAACTCTCCCTTCACCCCTCCCACCTGGCTGGGAAAGGGCCATTGCCTGGTCTCCTCTATGCTTTGCTGCTCCCTTCAGTTTCCCCATCACAAACCGTCACAGAAAACAAATGGTTATTTTGGTTAAAGCACCTTTCTTACTTGCTAACACCTCACATGTTTCATGAGAACTAATTTCCCAGTGAATAATTACCCTTTTATACAAAGCCTTTACGCCTTAAACCTGTTTTGGGACTGTGTAGCATGAAAAGAAGGCATAAAAAATTCCCATTATCCACTCTTCAATGCCAAACATCCACAGTGAGTGTTGGTCAGCAGGGGGATGATGGTACAGCTATAGGGAAAGGTGTTCCTCCATCTACACACGGGTTTTAGCTGAGCACAGACCCCTGCACGTGCATCCTCTGCAGCTGCACCGAGCTGCTCCCTCTGCACAGCTGCATCATGTGTGCACGTGGGTTGGGAAAGCTTAGAAAACTATGAAGTTTTGCCCCCTTTGCTGTCATTTGTTTATCACCACAAACCAAGGAAGGCTGTTTTCACAGTGGCAGCACAATTGCTGTGGCTGTGACACTCTTGGGGTTGCAGTCTGGGGGAGGCAGGACTTCAGGATTTGACTGCTTTTCCAGCAGTTTCAGAAGATCCCAGAAAAGATTCTACCCAAACCTGCCTGCTCTTCTGAGTCAAATGAGTAACACAACTGGATTTATTCCCAGGTCTCTTTGTCCCTGTCCTCTCTGCTTTGGGGCAGAGTGGACTCTGTGCAGTACATGCGAGCTGTGGCCTGTGGAAGCCCCTCATCCTTCCACAATGCTCTGGCTTCCCTCAGCTCCAACTAGGCAGATCAAAGAGGAAGTTTTCAGCTCTAGCCCAGCCTGGCTGCCCCTGTGCCAGGCTGTGAGCACGTCACTAGCCCCACTGACCTGGCCTCATGGCAGTAATACAGATTAAATTCTTAAAATTAGGGTTTAAGGTGCTACTGAGAAGAAGTTTTGACTCAACCTGAACAAAGCGATGTAAAAACAAGCCTTGGTGGAACCCCAGGCCTGCTGAAGTCCTCTGAAGAGTCTAAAAAATGCCCATAAGGGACAGAAATGTACCAAACATATAATTTAAGACAAGGCAAGTGGCGATCTCTGGACATATCTAATGAGACTGCAGAGATACTTCTCTGTTATTTCTCTTGTGTACCTGGAGATGGAGGTTTCCTGCTGCAGCAGATCCTGGGGTTCTGGAAAGTGGCCTGCAGTCACACAGAGGTGCAACAGCTACCCTGAACCTAAACATCTCACATGGGCTCAAATCAAATGCAGAAGGAATTTGCACATGGGTCTTCCCCTGGCTAGGCTTGTACCTGAGCATGTTGCTCAGAAAAAGCTCAGACTTGGATTTCCCACCCCCAAAGAGATTACAACATTGTATTTTCAATGAAATGAAAATGTTCAACAAAGCTTGGAGCTTTTTGAGGAGGGTTCTGCCTCTGAAGCCCTAAAGATCATCAAGGTTCATTTCATATCTCTTTGGGCAAGGCCAGCTGGGTTGATTTCGCTGACAGAGCTGCCTCTCAAACCCATCATCAGCATTTTAAGCACAGTCACCCTCTGGTGTAAACTTCGCTTTTCGGACTTGAGGCTTGGCCATGGCTCTTTTTCTAGGCTTTCCTTCTCTCTCTTCCCTCTTCCCCACCTCTAGCTTTTACTCCTTCCTGCACCAGCTGCTCTCCACCTTCCTTGACACCACTTTTCTTGCTTCTCAAGTGTGACTGTCACTCCAGATCATCCTTGAGGAGAGAGAAAGCCCCAGGGACAGTGATAGACGTGCAGTGATATAACCTGGTTGATCACAATTTGTTGTGTATGGACATGATGGAAGAAATGAGCTTTAGGCAGAGGAATAAGGAAGAGCATCAGTACTGAAAGGCACAATAAGAAGAATTGGTTTGAGAGCTAAAATGCTGGGTAGCTCATCTGGGATATGGGACAGATTATGCTTTGTGTTGATATTTTTCTCTTTCATGGAGTCTTGGAGAAATTCTATGGTGTGCCAACACTCAGCAGGAAGGGAGATGCTTGATTTATTCCTCACAACAGCCTCAGGAAATGATCAGATCTACATCAGCCTGGCCAGAAGGGTCATGAATAACTCAGCAGGGAGTTAGTTTACTCTTAGGAGTGGTGAAATGACTGAAGATGTATCCTGCAGAGGGAATTCTTGTGGGTTCATTCATCTTCTTATAAATAAAATACAATTGGAACAAATTCCAGTTTTGAGAGATACCCATCATTAATGTGACTCTTGAATTTGGCAAGGCTAACAAAAGGCTGTAATTAAGAATTAGGCCTTCTGCAGCACGGAACAATAAAAATGCCCTCGTTCCTCCAGCTGCTCTCAGCATCCTCACCAGTGGATAGGAGTCACAGGTATGTGGAAAGAGAATAAGACATGAAGTACACTTGAAATAGTGCAGGCTAGAAGATATGGGGGGAAGAATCTGCCTTAAAACCCTTTAGTTATCCTTCCACTACATGAGCAAAGATTGCAATAAAGCTACAATGATGCCTGCTTGCCTATGTTTCCCTAAGCAAATGGCATCAGAAAGTCTATAAAAAATTGCTAAAAAAAAAGAGAAAGAAACAAATGTTCATTTGTTTTAACAGCACACCCATCAATGAAGAAGAAAGCACCACCACAACAGCAGTGGTATGTGTGTCCTCACTTCCTTCACACTTTAGCAGAAACCTCACTGGTAATCTCAACCCCGTTAGCTGCCAGAGCAGTAAAATCATAATGAAAGGTGACATCGCTGTGAGATGAGCGTTGGAGAGCAGATAAAGCCACACGGTGAGGTAGAGATGGACACCAGCTTGAGGGGGCTGTCTCAGCCTCTTTTACTTCTGCAGCTGCTGCTTCAGGCTGCTCTGAGCACAGAGTGGAGAGATGAAAAGCTGCAGGGCAGGCAGGGGCTGGCTCTGCTCGGGCTGGTGACACAACACCTCCACCACAGAGGTCGGCACCCAGCACCCCTGAACGCGTGCGGTCAGATTTCTTCGCTTGTTGAGCTAAGAAAAAAAATGTAGAAGAGACTGGAAAGAGCTGTAAACAAACCAGAAGGCAGGCAGTGAACAGCTGGCATCACCACCTCCATCTGATTTGAGAGGGATTTTTCTGAAAGCAAAGCCCCTTCCATAAAATCCCCTCATTTAAAGGGCAAATCTAAGGAAATGAGCCCATTCTTTAGGCTGTGATCCTCAGAGAGTGACATGGAATAACTGAGCACAGAAGAGATCTGCATCCCAAGAGTTTTCCAAAAATATCACAGAACTGTAAGTGCCTGAACAGACACAAATGCCAGCAATGCCAGCGGCTGGCCATTCACAGGTGGTCCCAAACTGCAGACTTCATTTAAATCTGATGGAATCTGATGCTGTTTTACAGGATACAACTCTACTATCACGGTTTTGATTTCACATCAGCTTCCCAGTTATCCTTCTCCATGCTGAGCATGACAGCATGGAGCAGGGATGGAGCTCACTTGTGAAGGAACTGCTGATGCACACTCAAATTTGAACACTACACACAACACAGGTGAAAAAAGTGCCTTCCCAAGGGGCCCTGAGGTCTCTTCATCACAAGCACCACTGACATGAGCTTCTGGGCCCAGGGACCTCCTGCTTGCACAGATGTTGCTCCTGAAGGCAAGCCCAGGTGCTGCATGTGAGAAACCCAAAAGAGCTGAGCTCATGGTGCCCTGACCCGGACCTGCATGAAACTGCAACACCAAAACTCCTATTGGCCTCTAAGAAGTGGGCAAAAGAGCCAAACCTTGTGAGCTGCTGAGAAGTCTCACATTTCAGTTGTCACACACCACTTTGCCCAGATTGACTCATTTGTTCAGACAGAAATGCAGTTTTTCTTGGTGTTGCAGTAACATGGAGAGTGCAAAGCAAGAGAGGGAGCATTTCTGGGGTGAAGCTGAGCAAAGCAGAATGATTTCTTGTATTTTTTTTAAGCACAGCAGTTGGCCATGCCCCCAGCATAAGAAGATCTGCCACTTCTGGATCTGCTGAAGTTAGTCCAGAGGAGGCCATGAAGATGCTGAGAGGGCTGGAGCACCTCTGCTATGGAGACAGGATGAAAGAGCTGGGGATTTTCAGCTTGGAGAAGACTCCAGGGAGACCTTCTAACACCTTTCATCACCTAAAGAAGCTTCACATATAGACTGATATAATACAGTTCCAAAATAAACATTTTTAGGGAAAAAGCTCACCTAAATACAAGAGGTATCACAGGCAATATATGTCTCAAGCATTATGATATTACTGATAACAGTAATTCAGTTTGGGGAGCTTGAATTCGTAATGGTTTGGAAACATTTCCCCACTTAGCTATGGTGAAAACAATTTCATTTCAACAGTTTGCTAGGTTAGTGCTCGGAACACTGCTGGGAACTGTTTCATCCTTAATTCTAAGGAATCCTACTTCACTTTAAAGATGTCTTTTAAACCTCCCCTCTCCCACACAAACAATTTTTCAGTTTTCTCCACAGCTCTCACAGAGAAAAACCCCACAATGTACTACTTCTTTCACAATCCCCCACTGAGAATCTAGTTTTATTTCAAACTTTCACATCTCAAGTACAGAAGCAGCAAGGACCTGAGCCTGTCAAAGCAGGAAGGAAAGGTCTGTGACCCGAGGATCTGTGGTTTTGCCAGGTGTTGTTAAATATCAACTCTGCAATGAAGCCCAACTGTGTGACAAGTGCCACCAGCCACTCTGCAAGGTGGGCTCCCACAGGTGTTCAGGACTTGTGGATATGTCAGTCACCTCTGGAAACTTTGATTTAAGATTTATACCCACACTCACTGTTCCCCCTGGAGCAGGAGCCACTGACAGCACACTCCTAGGAGCAAATCTGGGCAGGCAGTTTTCTGCAGCCCTCTGAAATCAAAGCAGGATTTTCCTAAATTCAATAGGAATCAATGCCTATACCTTCATTTTGCCAAAAAACACACCACCAACAACAAAACCCAACAGACAAAAACCCCCCAAACCAAACCAAAAACAAACAAAACCAACACCTTCCCCCCCCAAAAAAACCCCCACAAAAACAAAACACCCCAAAAAATTCAAGGAACCCAACCTGGTTGAAATTGCACTTCATTGCTTTCAGCTGTAAATTGAGCTCTGGAAGGGAGACGAAGGACACTTGATGCTCCTTTTCTGAAGCCAGCCGACAGATTCGTGGCACTGCAATTATTTATAGTTTCCTGTTCATGAGGGGGGTTTTGACCATTTCTGTGACACCTGTTTTAGGGTATAATCAAGAATTCTTACAGCTGGTCAGGGTTAAAAAAGATACCATGCTTGGCTGCTCAACACCTTGCTCTGGAAACAAAGCAGGATGGGAAACAGGTACAGCTGGAGAGACACCAGCAGATCTGCCAGGGCTCTGACCTCTTCCCTCAGGCCATTTCCACCATGGGATGTCCAGAAGAACCAGCAGCTACAACACATTATGGTTTAAAAAGCTGCAGCTGGAAGAGCTCACCTGGTACCACACTCGTGGTAACTTGTAAATCATAGGAGAAGCTTGTGGACAGAGAATAAAAATCTCCCAGTCCTCACCCCGGTGCTTTCCTCTTGGTGTTCTGGCAGACAAACACAGCCACACAGCACACTGTCAGCTACTGTGCTCTAGGGTGGCAGTGCTGGCCAGGAGCTCCATGCTGAAAAAAGCCCTTAATTTAATTAAGCTGCAATAGTTCTCTGACTTGCTCAAACAACTGTTTTACATTTTGATCTGGTTCCACAGATAAATGGCACATTTGAGATGCAGCACAAGGTGGTGTATTTGGGTGAATTGTAGCGATTTTGGTTGAATGCCTCTCAATCTTTAAGGAAACATGCTTGGAAAAAGTTACCAGGTTAGATGTGACAAGGACATGGGTGATAAGCCAACAAAGCTGACTTGGCAGGGGTTGGTGCTCTCTGTGTGCCTCACTGGGACCACAGCCCCAGTTCAGGGCACACAGGGTGATTCAGTGGTTCTTCCTTTCTTTGAGTGAGAACCTTCCATCAAGGAAACAGCTTTTTCTCACTCCAGTCTGAGATGTTTTGTTTCAGTTGTGGACTTTTTCAGGCAGACTGTGAACTCGGATCTTGCCACAAATTATTCATGTACTGCAGCCAGTCATGAAACCCATGTATAAAAAATCATAAAGAGGAAAACAAACTCACAGTGACACTATTTTACACATTCATGGCATTCTTCACAAGGCAATGAGTGTGACAGCTGTGTTCAGAGACGAGTATTTGGGCTCCACTGTGTTCATTGAACAAGCAATTCCACTGCTTGTAGGCATCTCCTGTTATTCCTGCTCCCTCAGAAGAGTGTTCTTACCTCCCTGTCATGTTGGCTGCCCTTTATGGAGGGTTTCAGCAGATCTGTTTGCCTGTGAGGGACAGCAGCAGACACAGGAACACAGGGATGTCCAAAGAATACCTTCAGGAAGGAAAGTGGCAGCAGCAATCCGCTTCAGGGGCACAGCACAGGCAGGAGAAGTCTGCCAGAATCCCTTTCTGCATAATTTCTAGCTGAAACAAGAGGCCTTGGAAGAGCTATTTAATCCAGGTGGCCTGGTGAACCAGAGACAGAGCCAAAATTGAAATGCAGGAGTCTTCCATTCAAGCTCAGTTTTAAACAGCGGCTTTAACCTTGGTTTTGTGCTCTACATGTACACAGTTTTAATTTGTCCTTTATGTATAGAGCAGTTCTTTCACAAAGCCAAGCAGCACACAAGTTTTCCAGACATGGAACAGATCAAATTTAGTGTTGCTGGGCCTGCAGAGAGGAATGCTCATATCTGCCCTGGACATTGTGGTCTCCAAGGGGTCTCCAGGAAGATCTGAAAGATTTTCTGCTCAGATGTGACAAAGATCTGTGGCTCAATTTGTTTCTCAAATTAGATTTGTAATGCTTTGATGGCTTTAATGGGAGGAATGGATGAGCAGAATTAGATTTCATTACTGACATTTGTCTCTAAGAAGTGAAAAAAGATGTATTTAAGTAAAGAGTAAATGACATCATCAATCTCTGTGCTTAATACTTTAAATGTAAAGAACTACTGGCACAAATGTGAAAGGCCAGGAACAAGGAGACCAGGAAACATGTGAACAATAACCATTATTTATGTCCTTAGAAAATTGGTTATTGCTTACCTAAATTAAAGCTATAAGTCACTTCTCTAGATGAGAATCTGCTATGTCTCATTTGCCTCATTTACATCATAGATGCATCATTTTTTAATGGAAATGTGACAAGAACACTTCATTTGGGATATTATCTTTCATGTTTGACACTAAGAACCTTAGTTTAGAGCACAGCTTCTGCAACCACTTCCCAGTGTGTGGGTGAGCAGAGTATGGAGTTCATGTACACATTTGGGAATGATCACTGAACAAACCAAAACCATTTCCCTGTTCTGCCACGTTATGCCTTTTCAATATTTTCAGAGATGTTAATCTTCTCCTTCTGACTTCCAAAAGCACAACTCTTTTTTCGAAAGTGAGTCAATTGGCACTTATTCCCCTCCAATTAATGTGCTCATGGTGTACAAGTGGGGTACTACATCATGGTCTTTCCATCTGCTGGGAAGGTTTCTAAGTTTTTTAGACTGACTTCCTAAGAAAAGGAGGTCTATGTGACCATATGAAGCAAGAGTACCCTGGTAATAAATGACACTGGCCAAATTTGCACAGCCCTCTGTGACAGAGGGGCAGGAATCCAGAGGAAATTTCAGATCTGAGTGAGAAAAGAGAGCCATTGGAGAAAGCAGAGACATTATCAGTCTCAACTAAAGACTAGAAGAGTTTAGGAAAAGGCACTGAAACAAGAACCCCATCTACATTTTGAACTTAAAACTGAATCTTCATGGACCTTGGCTTGAGGTTCCTGGGACTTCTGACCAATGAGTTGTTACTGGCATCTCCATGTCCCTGCTCAGCTTTGTTTAGTTAAGTTTAGAAGATGGACTAAACTACTTGACAGCTCAGGTTTCGACTCCCAAATTTATAATTTTGCAGTAGAAGGAAAAATCTAGAGCCAAGATTGCAATCAACCACAAAATACAAATTCAAAAAGAAATCAGAAAGATAAAGCAGACTACATTATTTTTCAGGGCTTTTCAACCTTCCTGTTATACTCATGAAAGTAAAACTAAGAGAAATCAGACAAAATTCAAGGTTTTGAGGGCCCTGATCTCTACCCTATCCCACAGCACATCAGCCCACAACAGAAAGCTTCAGTTGGGCAGATTCACTGAGCACAGCAGCTCAGCACAGGTGGCTCTTCAAACAGACTCACCCTGGGGAAAGGCACAATTGCAGTGGTGCAAACCAACAGTGTGATGGCTTTCAGGTCCCACATCAAGGTTTACAGAAGCTTTCCTGCAACCTGAAGACAACGAGAGAGACACTAAACAGCCTCTTATGAAATAGCTTTTCATAATGATCAGTTTTCAGGACTTCACTGTATTTACTCAGTCCAGCAGCTTTCACTATGATGTCACACAGGCTCCAGGTCCTCTCTACAAGCCCTGCTCTGAACATTGCAGGCAGCCAATGCAATTCCCTTCTTTCTCTTGCCTTGCCCTGCCTACCCCAGACCCTGTAGGAGCTGATGTTTCCAATGTCTGTGGCTTATTGAAAGTCTCACTCATGAGTCCTGGGAGTAGCACAAGAGCTTGAACACATCATGGAATTATAAAATCATAGAATAATTTGGGTTGGAAGGGACTCTGAGCTCTGAAAGGGAGATGAAGAACAGTTGGCACTCCTTTTCAAAGATTTCTAGATCTTCTAGTCCAACCCCTTGCCCTGGATCAGGCTGCTCAAAGCTCAAATCCAGCGTGGCCTTGAGCACTTCCAGGAACAGGGCATCCATGGCTTCTTTGGGAAGCCTGTGCCAGGACCTCACCACCCTCACAGGGAACAACTTCTTCCTAATATCCAATCTAAACTTGCCTTTTTGTTTAAAGCCATTCCCTCTTGTCCTGTCACTCCATGCCCTTGTCCAGAGTCCCTCTTCAGCTCTCTTGTAGCCCCTTTAGGCACTGGAAGGTGCTGGAAGTTCTCCTGGAGCCTTCTCCTCTCCAGAATGAACATCCCCAGCTCTCTCAGGCTGTCCCCACAGCAGAGGTGCTCCAGCCCTCTGGGCATCTCTGTGGCCTCCTCTGGACTCTCTCCAGCAGATTCATGTGCTTCTTGTGTTGGGAATCACAGAGCTGGATGCAGGATTTGAGGTGGGCTCTTACCAGAACAGAGCAGAGAGGCAGAATCCCCTCCCTTGGCCTGCTCACCCTGGTGGTGATGCAGCTCAGGACAGGTTTGACTTTCTGAGCTGCCTGTGCAAATGGCCAGCCTCAATTGCTGAAAAAAAGGAATCTGTAGGTTAGAGACTGCAAAAGAGGGGCAAAACTCAAAGCACACCATGATCCCATCCCATGCAAGGATCCTGACATAATGACATAAACAGCATTTATAAATAATACAGTCTCTGCTACAGTCTTATACTAGAATTTATGAATTTTACACTGGTATTTATGAAGGGAGCTGGTAAGGTGTCCAGTTGCAGTGTAACCATGGCTTAAACATTAACAAAGAGTATTTCTGATGTCTGAAGCAGTGCAAGATAATTCCAGCAAACTGTTATCAAGTGCTGATGAGAATAAGCCATTCTGAAAAATTAAATAGTATTATAGATACTCATCCCAAAGCAAGGACCAATAGTACTTGTCAGTCCAAATTTAATTAAAATAAGATCAGTTTAAACATTATGTGAGACAGTGTTACCCCAAGAGTGCAGCCCCAACAAGCAATGCCAAAATGAGTATCAAGATGCTGCTGATTGACATGGAGTATCATTAGTTTCCAATATTGGAATTAGTTTTCCAATAAAAACTTTATTTTTATGACATACAGTGGGCCTGGTGGCTCACCTTTTAGAGATTCTCTATGCTGTGGTGTAAGTCATCCAAAAAATATCAATATTCTACAGTTACTGATTCATGCAGCCTGACCTCTTCAGGCAGAGGAGTGAAAGATGGATGCAGTAACTTGAGTTGATTCACACAAGAAAATCCAATGACTAAGTTCTGACCATTAGATGAAAGCCCTTCTTGCACCCAAAATACATGAATTGCCAGTGTTTGTAGCAGAAAAGGCATTTACAGAGGAAAATTGCAGTTTGCTGAAGTGCACTGAACTGTGAAAACAGCTTTGTAGCCAAAGATAGACGTAAAAATATTTTCTATTACAAAACCTCTCACCCAGTTGAAAAAAGGGCAATTGCAGCTAGGCACAAGCCTATGAAATGTTACTATAATGGGTAGTATTCACTTTATTTCAATTTGCATAACTTCTCACTGGAAACCATGCATTCATTTCAAAGACAGATTTCTTTATATGAATTAAGGACAGTACTTTATGTATATTTTCTTTGAAGTAGCAGTGAACTGCACAGCCTTCTTAGCCTTCTTGGCAGACATAACCCAAGTGCACACTATAAAAAAAGCCCTAAAAACTTTGTAATGTAAAATTTAAAATGAGGTTTAGTTCACCTTTTTCTTGCTGACCACTATAATGAAAAGATTGGATTGTAGGGCGTAAAATCTGGTTGGCCAAGTAACATCTATTGTGCCTCCTGAGCCCTGCTGTGTCCTTGTCCTCAATATTTTATTTTGCTGATGAATTGCACAGAAATCTATCCTAGGGGCAGCTTCAAATATTACTCTCTTTTGTTATTACAAGATCCATTTCCATTCCTTGATGTTGTAAAAAGGCTGACAAGACTTAAGATTCTTTCTTCTTTGTAAATTGATCACATCTTAGTTCTCTTTTCATATTATTGCCTTTTCTCTTGCACATTAAGTCATTTTCCCACCTCTTAATGATGTAGCCCCTCTGTTTGGGCTCAGTCCTTGTCAATAAAAAAGACACAGAATCCAAAACATTTGCCTCTGTTTCGGAACCTTAAAGATTCACTCTGCTCAGGCTTTCTGCATGATCAGAGGATGATGATGAACATATTTGACATGAAACAGGCAGGGTTCCCAAGCAGTAACTTGGCTGGGGAAGGCAGAGCAGCACCTCGAGCATGGCAGTGTCACCTGCTCTGCTGCAGCTCCTGGCACTCCCCTGCTGTTCCATCAGCAAACAGCACGGGAGATCAGCTCCAGCTTTGCCAGAGTCACCCAGCCAAGCACAGCCCAGCCTCACCTGCTTCCCTGAGGCCAAACAAGGCCAGGACACCCTGGTCCACAAATGGGGACAGCAGCTGCTGCTGCTGAGGTTGGTTGGGAGCAAAGCATCTTCAGAAGTGCTGGGTATCCACTTTTAAAAACCCTGATCTGGCATAATTTCAGCTTCAAACCACATGAAAAAATTATACAAACATGCATAGCAATTTTTAACATTATTTTTTCAGTTACCAGATTTTTCGGCAAATATATATTTGTGTATAAGTATATATGTATACATATATATGTGTGTATACATATATATATATGTACATGTAATGTTGGGCAGTGTATTTCTACATGGTATTCTGACAAACTGCATGGAGGCAAGCTCAGGAACAAACTGATGTGTGTCTCTCACTTAAATCCCAGCCAGGCAGTGAGCTGTAAATGGCCTTCAGTTGGTCTGGGACACTGCAGGCTCCTTCCCCAGGCCACCACTCACATCCACAGCTGCTAAATGACACCTCCCTGCTCACTCTCAGAGAGGGGACACGAACAAGCCTGACCTTTCTCCTTCCAACTCTGCCTCAAGGCCATTTGTTACACACAAAATTGACAGAGCATGGGGAGATCTATGCTCCTACTGCCCGTGTGCAACCGGTTCTGTAAATATTAAGCTGAACTTGAGGTTTTTAGCTTTCAGATTCACAAGACATCTTCTCTGGCAACTAAGAAAAACTTCTTTAAAAGGCTATCTGACAGTTTGTAACCATGCCATCAGAAATTTTTGAGAGAATCAATCAAAAGCTGTGGCCCTGCAGAACTGCCAGACTGACATTGTCATTTATATGCTTCCAAAATATTTAATGGTGCTGGTGGTGTGAATTGGGAGTGGATCAAATTTCTGACATTAGGAAACGGGTCACTGCAGAGCAGACCAGTTATTAATTGTCACAAAGGTGCAGCTCTTTAATAAAAAGATATTAGTAAAAATGTTTAAGAATTATAAGAGGAGATTCTAGTGTTTTTTTTAAATAAAAGATACAAGCATTCCTAACACATGATGAAGTCAAACAATAATTTTCACTGTTGTTTTCCCTTTATTTTTAGTCTAAACAATTTGTTTGTCAACAGCCAATTGTCAGAGGGGAAGCCAGATTTCTGGACTGGAGACATGAATCCAGCCCATATCTCCTATTTAACAAGGACCCAATGGCAATATCTTCTCGTGTGATTCTTAGTAAGTCTGATGGTCTGTGCTTGCCACAGGTTCCTCAGCTGTATTTTGGAACTTATGGCACCTGGCAGTGCCACAGACATGCTGTGAGAGTTCATGGCTGGTGAAGTCCACTGACACACCACAGCTACAGCAAACATTAACAGCAGTTTAAGTATCTAAAAGGATGCACAAGTCAAGCAGCAAACATAAGGAGTTTCTGGAAAACAAATTTTGAATCTGATCCTACTGAAATGCTAAGAAGAGCTTGGCAAGTGATTTTAGCACAAGATATTTAGCCTCAGATACTCATAAGATCCCATGAAAAGAATTGCAAAGATCCCTCGAAGATTTAATTCCATTTTCATGAAAAGTTTGGAGCACTGTAACAATTCCCTGTGGCTTCTGGGGTGAGAAATCCCCCTGAACAGATTGGTACCTCTGCACTTATGGCCCTGTTTTCAGTTTCACAACACACCATCTGCCTCACCTGTACCACTTGCTTTGCCCCATCATCCTTCCCAAGCACTACAGAAATACTTCTTTTCAGAGGGAACTGGGCTGCAAAAAGTACCTGTCAAAGCTGATTAGACAGAAAGGGAAACGAGTGTTCAGGCACCACCTAGGCATAAAGGGAAAATCCAGCAATAAAACTGGCAACATCTTCGTGTTCTGTCACACTTCACTTGTCTGCCCAGAAAGTAAATGTGAAATACAGCCTAGACTTCCATGAATGTACTACCTCAAAGCTGTTCTTTAAATAGCAGATGTTTGTGCCAAGAGAAACAAAATATTATTCTTGTTGGATTGTCAAGGCCAAAGAAAGCAGACCCTGGAGACTACTGCTACCCATAGTGACACAATTCTTTTCACCACCAACTCTCAGCACCCATATAGTATTTCTTGTGATTATTTTAGCTCTAATGATGACTCAAGAACTTAAAGTCTAGGACAGAGAATTGGTGCCAAAAAGATTTTATCTAGCAAAACGCTTGCAAAATGCTAAAAAAGCAAAACACTTGCACACAAAAGTCAATCTGTATTCCTTCTTGGGTGTGGAACACTATTCATTTATAGTAGCCATCTGAGATACTTGGGCATTTTAATAAAGGGCTGCTTTACAATCAGACTTAAATTCCAAATGTGCTCCAGAGGCTTTGGAGCCCCAACAGAGAAGAAAGACAGAGGTGGGAGGAGGTGACAAAGAAGAAGGCTGGAAAGTTGGTTTATGCCTCTGCACAGAGACAGGGGACAAGACTTGGTCAACATCCTTAAATGTGCATTCTCACATGTAGGTACTTTTGTATTTAGCTTTTAAGTTTGGTTTTCACTTCTGTGCATCTCTGAATCCTGCAAAGGTGGCACAGGAGAAATGAGTTACTGCAAAGGGATGACTTAATTCTTGTGAATGCAACTTTGATGGACCTTTCAATATTACCCTAAACAGCAGAACTGGCAGAAACAGCATCACTTAAAATGACTGTTTTCAGTTAGGGTATGAACAGTCTTTGCCTGAATTCACTGTTTTTTTCAGAAAAGAGATGTTTCAAACCAAGTGCTTGGCTCATTTGAGCAAACACAGTCAGTGTATTTGCTGTATCATTGCTCCCTCTGAGTCAATGTTCCCCTAAAGTCACACCTGGAGTTCTGCCTCATAATTGTACTTTTTACAACACTATTTCAAAACCTTGAGACAGAGGTTTGCAAGGTAATAATTTGATTCAAAACTAATGTTTTAGTGAGTCAGTCTCAGTCTTACGAGTTCAGCAAAAGACAAGCCGTGGATCACTGAAAATTTATTAATTACCAAAAACCACTCAAACTTTACAAAGGCTGGTGCATGAAGAGTTTCCTAAACACATCCACTTTTGCTCTCATAAAAATGACTTTTCATTCTTATCTCCAATATGACTTTAAAATGGTATGAATAAATAGAAAGAAACTTATTAAAGCAGAATAAATCATAACAATAAATGTATGCTTGAAATCCAGCATAATATTTATTGATGTAATTTCCTGACTTGTGCATTCTGAGAGAAGACACTGCACCTAATACATCAGATGAAGTGAAATTAAAAGCAAGCTGAGATAATAGTGAATAACAGTGAAGACAGAGAACAACTTCATTGTTTCAATGTTCAGACACAGAAATTATGGACATTGAGAAGGCAATGGCAACTTCAGGCTCTCTTAACAAAAAACCTGAAGCCCTTTAAATAAATTAAAAGTATAAAAATAACTGAAGTGGATTTTGAAAACCTGAAACCAAACAAGTTGACTAATAATAATAATAATGAATCAGACTGTTATGGTGTGAATTGAAAGCTGATGATTTGCCTACTGCTTCTCTATTCTCCATTGTGATCTTAGAATCACACCCATCTTTTTTAAAAGTTTTTTTTTCTCTCATTGTCACAGCAATTCCATAAAGCCACTAAAACTCTGATGTGAGAATGCTTAAGGACATTTTAACATTATTATACCTGCATATTTTACCACTTGAGAGAAGTCTGAGAATGTCTTTCTAACTTTAAACCCTTACTGTCTGTTTTCTTACATTTGCTGCATTAATTGTAGAGGAATCTTTGTAGAATTCCATGTAGGAAAGGCAAGGAAAAAAGAGTTCCCTGGGGGCAATATAAATGTGGTAGGAAAAATAGTAATATGAATTAAAATATCAGAAACCAGGTAATTTTAAAAAGTCTGTTCACCCCAGGATTTTCCACCACTTGATTAAAAAGGAAATGCTCCCAGCTTTAGCCTGTTATTAACTTTTCTTTCCCAATTCTTCAGGGCAAAGACAGAAAGCAGAATAATGGAGTAAAGAAAATATCCAAGTTAGACAAACTCCTTAAGGCAAAGGTATCAAGTTTCAAATTCAAGATACTAAACCCAGAAAATGATGAGGCCAAACTGTACCCTCAAATGCCAACAGCAAACACGGCATTTTAATGAGAAGTGGGTGGATGTACATGAATCAGATACAATAAATGCTGTTCCTCAAGAGCAAATACTGACTCACACCTTCTCTCAGTTTATGAGCCCCTCCACACGGTGTCTCTGAGGCACATCCTCACAAGCCATGGGGTTACACATCCTCACAAGATATTGGGTTACACATCCCCACAAGCCATGGGGCTACACATCCCCACAAGATATTGGGTTACACATCCCCACAAGCCATGGGGTTACACATCCCCACAAGCCATGGGGCTACACATCCCCACAAGATATTGGGTTACACATCCTCACCAGCCCCTCTGTAACTGTGCATGCTCCAGCCTGTCCCAGCAGAACAGGTTCATTTGCATCACGTGCACCTCATTAATTAATCCGCGTTAATTTGTTTTACTCTGCAAGCAGCAAAGGCAGGCGCCTGCACGCCGTCACTGTCTCAGCTGAGTGGTTGTACCTGTACATGATGTTAAAACTCTGCTGCTTGTAATCAGGCCATCATATTCCTGCTCCATAAAGGGAGGGAAGATGAACAAAAACTTGGATGCTGAGAGTATCAGGTGTCTCAAACTGCAGGCAAAGAGCAGCACTGATAATCCAGTGCTGAAAACCCTTTTGGCTGTGGGGCAGCAGGAAGCATGGTCAGGGCACAGGAGGAGTCAGACAGCAAACTTAGAAATACACTCAGATATCTCCAGAAATTCAGCTTAGAAAGGGCAGGCAAAGGTAATAGACTTTAAATCCCCTATCTAATACACTGGACTGTGGTGTTACAGCACTGTATTCCAAATGAGGAAGAGAGGCTCAACCAGTGAGATTTCCATTTCTGCAGTTAGGTGAAAGACTTTTCTCCAAGGAAACAATATGGTAGTAGCATTAAATTTTAATTTTTCAGTGAGTTTACTCACTGAATAGGTTTTGAGTGATTTTTGTTTTGTTTTCAAAACTGATGAGAATGTAAAAAAATGAAACACCCAACTGGTTTTTGCTTGGAAATGAATGCTGTTAATGCTGGCACTGCATGTTTCCATAAACTAGTTTCAGCACTCAAACCCTAATAATTTTCCCCCACAGAATACCATAACAAAAGTTAACTTACAAGCTTTCGTATGCACCTTTGAACACTACATTATCACTAATTTGTCTATGACACATAACTAAGCCTGTCCTCTGCTTCCTCCTTCCTATCACACCCATGAGAACTGGGCCAGACTGAAATCAGCTATTCTGCTTTTATCAGAAAAAAAAAAAAAAAAGCTGCAATTTTTCAAAGTGTTGAAAAATTTTTACTGCAACAAATAGCTCAGGATTTCAGAAAACAAGTATTTCAGTTTCTATGAGCATGGTTTGATCGAGCTGTGCTTTACTCTTTGAAACACACCATCAAAACTTGACTAGGGTGCAGCAGAAAGCTGATTATCCTGAGTGGTTGATTCCTTCCAAAGAAGAATCCTTAGAATAATAGACTCTTTTCCCTTTCCACATTGACATGTTTTAGTCCTCCTTGTGCCTTAAGAGCACAGTAAGAATTGCACCTCCCAATCCTCATTTTGCAGACTCTCTGGGGCAGGTTAAGACAAGGTACTTGTCTTTCTGCCCAACTCTTTTCTGACATACAAATGACCCCATATGATTGTAAGAGAGCATTTTGTACAATGTTATTTCCCAGCCTAATCTCAGTGCTATTTAAGATGGGCTTGTGGAATACTGGGTGAGAAATATGATCAGTAAATTGGTACCCAAACTCTTTCTCCTCTCCAGTAAGTGAATAAGATATGCTGAAGAAGGGAGAGGGGGAAATTAGTAATTTATAACATATGAGAGCTATTTACTGAGTCTTGAAAAAGGATGTGTGACTTCAACTACAGATTGAGTTCATTCCTACAGGTACCAAGGGGTTTTAGCTTGTTACCACTGAGTCAAAAGTCAAAACACAAACCCGAACGGGAGCATGTGTATGTTGTGTGATAAAATTATAAAGAACTGTGCCACTGAGTCTTTCCAAAGCTGAAAGTTACTGCTGATTTTGCACTGAAGAAAATTCTCCATTCTCACAGATTCTCAGACCAGAAAGTACCCACAATATGCAGTTCCACACCTCTGTTTGGCACAGGTGTGAACTGACAAACACAACCAACACTCCTTGCTGTGTCTGGCTCATGACAAAACCTCCACCAGCTCTGCACTAAAAATAAGGATGTAAGCGACCTCTAAAACACTGGGGATTTAAAAAACCACAACCCTCAGACTCTTAAAACTCCTTGAAATTTCCAGGAGGTCCAAGTGCTTCTGAAGTTGTTAATGTACCAAAGCAGATTTTGGAGTGCAGAAACATGACAATTCAGTTTAGGAAACATGTGTGAAAATGAGAATTTAAACCTAAACATAGCAAGTATATTTCCCCAAGTATATTCCTTTGAAGAGCTCGCATACTTTCCTCCAGAAAGCTGACTGCTTAAAATAGCTGTCAGCTTTCCAAAGGGAGTGATTAATTCCACTGGAGCTATTTCTGCTTCCAAGAGTACCATTAAATTTAACTGACAATGGGGAAAGCTGCTGCTAATGGATGCCTCACATATTTTAAATAAAGCCCACATTTCTGCGTTGCTAAGTGTGCGGTTTCTTAGTTTTTTAACTTGATTTTTATTATACAACCTATCAGGCAATGCTTATTAACCACTGACCAAAGCCATTCAATGACTCCTGGTGACTGCTAGTAATTAGTTAGTAACTGACTAGTAATTCCCAGTAACTACCAGAGCTAGTAAGCCCCTAGTAACTGCTCAGTAACTACAATAAGAGCTTCTCAGTAGCTACTAGGAAGAGTCTAACAATATTGCAATAATTGCATGGCAACTGCTGGTAATATCTTAGTGCCTGACAACTGCTAGTAAGGACTTTGTAGTGGTATAATGTCTGCCTAACAATTACTAAATTGCTAATTGCTGCCTTGTAAGTGCTTAGTAAATAATAGTTACTGCCTGGTGTTTGCCTAGCAGCTCCTGGTAGCTATTTAATACCTGCCTAATAATTCCTAGTAACTGCCTAATTAATACCAGGCCTGGTATCAGCCCTTCCCTTCATGGCCTCATTGATCCTTCCCCCTTCAAGGCCGAATTCCCCAAATTCCCCACTGTTTCCACCCCAAGGAGAATGAGCAGAGTAACTGCCCCCCAGTTTTCCCTGCTGTTGCCCCAAAAAAGGGGATTTATCCAGATCAGGGCCTCCCCTCACCCTGTGAGGGGTCACATTGGATGGGCAAAGCTGGATTGCAGTGGCAGGATGAGTCTGAGGAGCTCCTGCTTGGCACAGGGATCTTTTCCTCCCACTTTTTCCTTTTTTTCCTCTCTGATTCATGACTGGTCTGAGCTCTGCTCACAACAGCCCAAAGGTGCTGCCATTAAATTTGATAAAATCGTGCTTTGGATGATTTTTAGAGGGCAGCAGAGGGTGCTGTTAGTTCTGCTGTTGGGAGGATGGGGCCACTCACCCCTCCAGCCCAGAATCCAGAGAGACCCAAGGCACAGAATAATTTCCTACTGAGGGGTCAGCCTTGCTCCATGCTCCAGAAATAGTGTTCTTCTCCAGCTGGCTCTGAAATTCTATGTTTTTTTCAAGGGGTTCAAAGTAGGTTCACAGTTCTAAATACAGATTGGAAAAGAAGGAACCCCCAATATCCAGCATCTACTTTGAAAAGACAGATTCTTTGTTGTAACTATATTATTTATTCATTTATTCTATTCTATTCTGTATTATTTCTTATTTGAGAACCAGAAACATTGCTTAGTGTGATTAATGTCTGTGTTCAATATAGCCACACTCCAGGTTGTGTGAATTTGGCAGGAAAAAACAATCAGCACTGACTTTGAGGTGCTAAAGTCCTTTTGGCAGTTTCTAAAAGCTGCCTAGAGCCAAGGGAATAACCTCTGAACAACAGATGAGACCAGAGCATTCCAACATCACCTATCACACATGGAGCATTGCAGCTAAAATTGTAATTGCTTGTAGGAGTTAATTACCTGTAGTGACTTTTCTAGGCTGCACAGTATGGACTGGGAGGCTCGTGCTGATGACTCTGGGAGAGCTCTGGCCATCCTCAGGTGTAGTGGAGGTGTCTGGTTGGTATGAAAATGCTGCTCATAACCACATGAACAGCCAGATCACCCTGAATTTATGGAGCTGTGGATTGATACTGTTTGTGCTTGGCACACACAGGCATGCTATAACACAGGGATTTGTTATGACACCAGACCTCATTTGCAGGCAAGGAACACTGCCAGAGGCTGTCCAGCAGAAGATGCTGAGCAGTTCTGTGTCTTGAAGAGCCCAGTGATACCTCCCACTGCCTTGGAAAAGCAAAGGATTTATTTTAGTGGCACAGGATGCACAGGATTTACCCTTTTTATTTCCCTGCATCTCACTTTCTCTATTAACCAGGCAGATTTATCTGTGCAGCACAGAGATGTGGGAAAGGTTTGCAATCATTGTTATCTGCACAGTTCTTAGAAATAGAGGTGGAAACAGCACCAAGTTTCCTTGGTGGAGGGTGAGATTAGCAGGACCCAGTCTTGTGAAGTGCTATTAAATGATAAAAAAATGCTGAAGGGCAATGTGGGCTGGGTTCAGTTTCCACAGTGAGGTTCACTCTTACACATGAAGGCCTTTCCTTGTGTCTCCCTGAACCTGCACTGGTGCAGAGAGCAAAGCCAGGGCCTTGCTGTTCCTGAGTTTAATCTCTCTGTTGGACTCCCCTTTTCCACTCAGGTGGCTCAGATTCTCTTCCACAGCTCAGCACTGGAGCTCTCAGGTGCTGTTTCAAAGAGGTTTAGTGTATCTAAGATGGTGAGAGTATCTAGGATGTCCTGCTTGCTTCCCCAGTCCGTGCTGAACTGTTGGGGTCCTTCCAGCTCTTTCCACACCACTCTGTGCACACACTGACACTGGCATTTGGGAAGTGAATTCCTCTTTTCCTGGTGGTGACAGGATGCTGAGAATGTCAAGGCATATGTTCCTCTGTTATCCCTGCCTCTCAACACGCCATCCACATCTTTGAGGGTAAAAATAAAGCAGCTTTGTTTGATTTCTAGAAGAAGCCAGACGACAGTGGAGGGGTCAGAAATAGGCACCCCAGCCCTCCCCATCCCACTGTCTCAGCTGTTGCTTCCTGAGAGACAGAAGCATGTGCTTGCTAAAAATACCCTGTGAAGAGAGTGCATTCTCTCTCCAATGGGAGGGCATAAACTAAGCCCAGTTGTAATATACACAACTTCTCGTGGTCGGGAGAGACATTTCCCAGCACCGCTTTTGGGGAGGGTTTTCCTAACGAAGCAGAACTCCCAGCCCTGTCCCATCCCCGGGACAGTGGGTGTGTAGCTGGGTGGTGTTGGGCAGAGGATCTCCTGCCTCTCCTGCTCCCACCCCTCTCCCTCCTATGGGAATCCATGTGGCCAGGGGTGGGGGCACACCAGCCCTCCTTTTATAAGCGTGGCCTCGCAGCACATCCAAGCTGACAGGAGTGACAGGAGGTTTGCCTTGCTCTGAGATACCCACCTCCCAAGCCTTGGGGTCCCTGGGATGACCAAAGGAGGAATGGAGTCAGTGGAAGTGTTCACAGCTGAAGGCAAAGGCAGGGGTTTGAAAGCCCAGAAGGAGTTCTTGCCTGGGGATGTCATCTTCGCTGAGCCAGCCTACGCAGCCGTGGTTTTTGACAGGTAAGAGGAAAGTAAAACTCTTATAAAACTCAGAGCAAAAGTGATGTCGCTGCAAAATTTCATCCTGCTGGTTGTATTAAAGTTTGGAGGTGTCTGGATGACATCAGAAAAGGGATCAAGGGAAGTCAGAAGCACTTCTGGAAAGGCACATCCACAGCTTGTAGTGAATGTCATTCCAAGGGCTCAGAGCAGCTTTTTCCCTTTTAGTGTGAATGTCCTTCCAAGGGCTCAGAGCAGCTTTTTCCCTTTTAGTATGGTGCAGTTTGTTTCCAGGATGTGACCTTGCAAGGTGCTGGGTGCCAGAACCTTTTAGAAAAGCAGTGAAAGTTGCATGTATTCAGTGCCTCACAACACCAGCCCCATGCTACACTGCAGAGAACTGCCAGGAGTTAGGGTAATTCAGGTACAGGAATCCCAGACTGACTTTGCTGAAGTCTCCAATGGGTAATACATGATTAAAGTGAGTTTTATTGTGCTCTGCTCACATTTACCACCCCTACCTGCACTTGCAGCTTCATCCCCTGCTGCCATCGAGCTAGGAGCTGGTGGGGATCAGTGAGTGACACTGTTTCTGTTAAAGAGATTCAATATTTACAGCTGGCTGGGCTAACTGGAGACAAACGTCTGCTTTTGCTCTTTCACGAGACTGGTTTTAAATTTATGTTCACACTGATGTGGCCAGACTCTGAGTTCTGGTGCAAGGATATTTTTCTTTTCTGCTGCTTGTTTTAATCACAACATTCACTCAGCCTGCACTGCTGGTGTGGCTGGGAGGTGCCCACTTCTGCCCTTTGAGTCAGTGGAAGATTCACTTAAACAACCTGGAAGAGAAAAGATGCAAAGGATGGATTTCTATGTTGATCTCCATTGGGCTGAATCTAAACTAAAGCTTCTGACATAAATGAAATTTCTTCAGCCTTATAACATGCT
>VWYP01015630.1:4443-28889 GCA_013400435.1 Pycnonotus jocosus | reverse complement strand
CCTTCCAGGTTGACGAAGTGCTATGAGATCCCCAGCAGGGGTTAGAGAGCGCGGTCCCCAGCTCCGGCGGCCCCCAGTAGGCAGGGACTGAAGAGGGGGTGCCTGTGTTTTAGGGGCTCCGGGAGGGGAGGTGGGGCATCCGCGTTCAGGATGTCTCCTGTGGGTGGGGGACCGAGGGAGGTGTACTTTGGTTCTGGTGAGGTGCAGTGAGGGGGAATTGGAGAAGAGGGCATCGGTTTGGGGCAGGGGACTGGGGTGCTGGGCCTCTGGGTGGACGGGCTGGGGGCAGGCTCAGGGGCCCCATCGGGGGATTAAGGAAGCCCCCAGAGCCAGCGGCTCCCACTGGGCAAGGATTGAAGAGAGGGTACGTGGGATCTAGGGTCCATGAGGGGAATCGGGGAGGTAGCATTAGGGTTTGGAGTGTCCTCACTGGGTGGGGGATTGAGAAAGAGGTACCTGGGTTCAGGGAGCTGCAGAGAGAGAGCATCCAAGTTCTAGGGTACCCCAGGTTCTAGGGACTGGGCAGGGGATGTCTCATGCTGGGGGTCCCCAGGGATTTGGGAAAATCACTGGGGTGTGGAGATATGCATGATGGGGCTAAGGGGTACCCTGGGGAGGAGTGCAAGGATGTGAAGGGGTGTGAGGAACAGCCAGCTGGAAGGGGAGGGAATATCCTGAGTGTGAGTGTCCTCAAAAGAGATTTTTGGGAGGGAAAATCTGTGGGATAAAGGAGGAATCAGGCTCTGAGGATGGATTGCCTGAGATCTGGCTGCCTTCCTTGTGGGGGCTTCCAGTGCTTTGGCATGAGTATCACCCATGGGGGAAGGGGAGGAGGCTGGAGATATCCTCGGAGATTTGGGATGCAGGAAGGTACCTGGGGAGTTGGACCCCCAGAACTGGGACGTCCTGAGGAGCCAGACGTTCCTGCGACCCAGTAGTGGAGGGTGCACTGGGACCTATGCCACAGAGACGTGGCCGACTCAAGGCCTGACGGGATGGGGGAGCTGAGGGCAGGGCATGGCAGGGGGCTGGATGCAACGAGCATGTCACCACTGCAGCTTTTGGGGCTTCAGCCCCTCTGCTATGGGACACGAGCCTGTGGCGTGGTGGGGTAGGAGGGTGAACGCCTATGAGTGGAGCACAAGGGAGCGCTCGGGCTGCGAGCCTCCATGGAGCCGTGGGGCTGGGATACCGCCGGCAGAGCGGGGTTGCCGGTACTCCCGGGGATTTGGGAAGGATCTAAGGGGGTGTCACAGGCTGCCATGAGGGGCCGCCCAGCTAGGGGGCATACATAGAGGTGCCGTGCGTTTGTTTGCAGGGCGCTTCTGTGGGGCAAGGGGGGCTCGGCGGGGGCAGCATGCCTGCGGTGCATTCCTGGCATTCCCAGCCTGCTGCCTGCTCCCATCGGGCGGGGGTGGAGGGCGATAGAGACTGGAGGGGGGCGTTGGGGTTGGTGCCAGCCCCTGCTCCACGGCTCAGAGCTGTATGGGGCGGGATTCTTGTGTGCACTGGCTGCACGGTGGCCCCGCAGGTCTTGCAGGACCTTCAAGGTCCTGTGTGGTTCAGATGCGTGAGGGATGCTGCGCTGAGCGGCGGGCAGGGTGTCGCTGTCGCATCCCGGGATTTTGAGGCAGGCCACCAGAGCAGAGCAACACCGCTGGCATGGCACCACAGGGTGCCTCGGCATGGATGCTTCCACGTCTGGGGTTGCTGGGGATCACAGTCCCTGTCATTGCCCCTACCATTCACACTGCAGGTGTCCCCACAACGAGTGATGTGTGCCTCGCGTCTCGGGGTCACAGAGCTCGGCTCACTCAGCCCGGCACAACCTGAGACGAAGGGATTGCATTGCCGGCTATAAATATCTCGGTCCAGCGTGGTACGGAGCTAACAGCGGTGCCTGAGCTGAAGGACAGTGAAATCCAACCGACAGTGATTACATCCAGAAATGAGAAGCTGGAAACATCTGGAAGAACTTCCCCATGGGGTGTGGAGCTGGACACGGTGGGATGGTGATGGTCCCACTGGAGACCACAGCGAAATCACCCGTGCCCACGGGACACAGGTGGTGGCAGAGTTTGAACCTTGCAGGTGCCCCCAGCCCAGCCCTGTGGCTCCTGTCCTGAGCCTACGGTGGCACAAGCCGGGGCAGAGGGGACACAGAGGGGCTGCAAACAGACAGTGGGAAAAGCCTCCACCGCGACCTCTCCGGCTCGTGGTACTGCTCCCGCAGGACCCGCGGCAGGCGGAATGCCGCCGGCGGAGGAACGACTCTGGTAAAACAAAACAGAGATAAGGGGAAGAAAAGCAGAGGGCGTGGAGGGAACGAGGGAGGAGCCGGTGGGGATTCGCTGCTGGAGGGATGGGGTGCGTGAGGTGACCGCGACGGGGAATGTGGATGCGGAGGCACCCCGTGTGTGCGCGTGTGAGCCACCAGAGGGGGCCCGGCCACCGCCGCGGGGCCACACATCCTCACCGGCACCGCACCAGCACCACAATGACACCGCACGGGCACCTCACCGACACCGCACGGGCACCGCACCGACACTGCACTGGTACTGACACCGCACCAACACCACAAAGACACCACACCGACACCGCACCGACACCAACACCACACTGACACCGCACCGACACTGCAATGACACCGTGCCTACACTGGCACCACCACAACACCACAATGACACTGCACCGGCATCACATCAACACAGCACTGACACCACACAGAGCAGACACACTCTATACACACTACACACACCCCATGCACACCATAACACACCATGCACACCATACACACACCATACATGCATTACACACACCATACACATGCTATACACACCATACACATACCATAAATACACCATACACACACTACACACACCACACACTCTACACACCCCCACACACACCATGCACACATTACACACACCATACAGACCCCACACACCATACACACACCATACACCCCATAAACAGATCATACTCTCACCATATAGTCACCATACATACAGATGTATCATACCTTAGGATTTTTCTAACTCCATTGCACAGTCCCTGTTCCACGGTCTCACACTGAGTTTTATTGGCATCACACACCTTGGGATGATAGTCTTCCCTTGCTCTGGGCTGCACCCAGCACCCTGGTCCTGGTGGTCTGTAGTGGTACATGGCTATCTGTGGTGGTTCATGGGAATCCATGGTGACCCATTGTGGTGATGCATTCCCCCTTTTCCAGGCTGCACTGAGATCTGAGAAGTGCTTGTTAGACCTCAGCCTTGAAAAACAGCACCTGGGCTCAGCTCTTCTTCAGCTTATCAGAAATACCTCCTGCTTCCATGAACTTCAGCTGTTTTATAGCGCTCCTGGGGTTTTTATGAACATCATTGGCAACTGTTTTTCTTCACTGAAAGGCAGAACATTCCTGTTCTCATATATTCAAAGGAAGTGCAGGCTGAAACTGTGGCAAGAATGAAACACTGTTACAACTAAAGCTCACTCTCTTGCAGCCCTGTAAACAGCGGTCCAAAACGAGACCCTTTGAGCTGTCCTGGAACACAGCAGGTTGTGGCCAGCAACCTCCCTCTGAGTGGGGCCTCTCAGAGCCAGCAAGCACAGGTCTGCTGTACTTGGAGGATCACTGAACCATGATGGATCCTGGGCTGATACCCTCACTCCCTGAGGCTCAACCCTTTGCCTTTGAGGAGATGCAAAGGCACCCGAAGTGCGTATTTGACTCACCTCTAGGGGAATTTTTCCCAGGTGCCTTGCCTGCACTGTCTTTTCTGTCCGTCTGCATGCCTCTACTCATAGGCTATAGCAAATCTGGAAGAAATGCTGCTCTCTTAGATATTCAAGTATCTCAGATCTAAGTAACTTAGGGCTGTAAGTAAGGTAAAGTCATAAGCTAAAGGCTGCTAAAGTGTTGTTCTTTTGCTAAGTTGTTAAGTTTAATTTACATAGGTTAGATGCTGTTAAGTGTTGCTCCTCTGTTAAATTGTTAAGTTACAAGTTAAGTAGCATTAAGTGTGAGTGCTGCTGAGCTTTTAGGCCATATTCCTTTTTATCCTTGCCCTCAGTGTCCTTTTGTCATATTCACCTAAATACATGCACACACACACACACACACACACGCACACACACACATGCACACACACACACACACACATGTACAAACTCAACCCTAGATGGTTCTGAGTTACTTTCTGTTTTGGTTGCTTGGATTTTGTTTGTTGTTGCTTTTTTTTTCTCCTCAATGTGCCTTAACTGTCTAGTAAGTGGTAGAGTGAATCTTGCCAATGAACTTTGTCATGCTGCCACTTAATATTAAATCTGGCTTCTGCTGATACCTTTGCCAGTGATTTTTTAAGTGATCTCACACACTTGTTCGCCACATATGTGCTGGTCCTGGGACTGCACCAGACCATGATGGGCACTGAGGGCACAGGTATGCTTGTCTGTCCTGGGGAGCTCACACCCCTGAGATTCCAGTCTTCTTTTCTACGTTCCCCTGGCAAGCACAACCAAGCCCCTGGTCCCCAGAGATGACAATTATTTTTCCACTTCCTGGCATGCAGCAGCACAAGGCATAGGCCTTGCCAAGCTCCTTCACCTCCATGCTGAAAGTGGAGCCAGAAACCTGCCAGCCTCAGAAGGTGGCTGTAAAGAGCATGACAGGGACCACAAGTGAGAGCCTGCAGCATGGTCGGCACTGCCAGGGCCAGGTGGAGTCCTGCAGACACTGCTGTGCCAAGGCAAAAACAGCGCTGGGTCACGGGGAGGTCTAGCATGGATGGTCTAGCAGGAAGCAGCCCCTTCCTGCTGGAGGCCGTGGAAAGAGGGCAGGGATGGAGAAGGCACCACTGAGGACTCACATTTCTACTCAAGTGCGAGTCAGGGTTCTGCTGGGGTCTGTACTGCCAGTGCTCACATGGCCACCTCATGCCAAATGGGAGAGTAACACCTTCAGAAGGTCAGAGAGGCTTTGACCAGTTGGGCACAAAGCACCCAGGGACTGGTGCAGATATATGGGGTGACCTTTTCACATATGGGCTTCCTGTGCTCCTGCTGTCCAGGGAGCCTGAAGGGCTCTTTGTTTGGATTTGAAGTGTGTTCCAGTAATGGAAAAAATAGAGCACAGGCAAATATTGTAAAGGGAAAAATGTGGATAAATGTGGCAGCTGAGTCACCTCCCTGGTTCAGGACATGGGTTGTCCCTGTGTGTACATTGGGAGAGGCCCTAGAACCCACACCTCTCTGTGCCCCAGACCCAGGGTGGGACCCTAGGAGTGTTCTTGCAGAGCACCAGGACAGGAAGTGTTAACCATTACCCCCTTCAGGTGAGTGCTGCCCGTGCCAAGCCAGGGACAGCTCCTACAGTACTTTCTCCTCCAGCTTCTCTAGGACCTCTAGGCTGAATATGTGGGGTCCCAGTCTCACACCTAGGTAGTCTCTTCCACCATGAAGCCACAAACCATCCACAGCTTTTCCTGCAGAGTGTCCCTAGAACAGGCTATTACCCCAGCATGGTCCTGTGGGTGCCAGTAAAACAGCCAGTGCACTGTGCAGGGAGATCCATCTTCCGGATACCACAATGAGGCCAGAGATCTGCAGGATCCACCCAGGACATAACAAGGCTCAGGGTCTCCTGAGGCTCTCCCTATCCCTGCATCCTAGTGAAGCAATGTGCCCAGGACCAGTGTGGTCTGTGGATCCTCAGCATGTTCCAGGCCATTTTTATGCTGAGGTCAGCATTGGTGGCATGACACTGCCATGGCGATCTCCCCTCCAAAATGAGGGGCCTGGACCATTGACCTCCCTGGCAAGTCTTCAGTTCAACAAGTGGCTGGCACTTTTTTGGCTGGTGCGGCTTCTGCATGGCCTAGGAGTGATCTCCCAGAGTCATTTCTGACTCACAGGACAGGAAACATTTTGGGGTTTAAGCCAAGTTGAATAATATGCTCATTTCCTTGTGCTGACTACAAAGCACCTGCTCCAGGGGATTTATGGAGTGCCAGCCTTTCACAGTCACTCTGCGGTTGCCTGCCCAGATGTTTTTATTTTCCTGGTATGGCCAGCAAGTGCCAAAGCCTGTTTTCCTAAACACCCTGTGACCTCCCGGCTCATTTTCTTGAGGGGAGCCCAGGCAGAGCCATGGGCTGCAGCACACCCATGCTGGGATACCCAGGGTGCTGGAGAGCCAGGGTGGGTGCCGGCACCCTGCCAGGGCTCAGGCAGCAGGAACGTGTGGCTGACCCACTGACGCCAAAACCTGGCCTGATGCAGGGCAGCCACAGCTATGATAAAAGACCTGTGAAAGTGCCAAAGGAATGGAGCATGGGCATGAGCAAGGGAGGATGAGACCACATGAGAGAGGGCAAGAGGACATGAGAGCCCGAGTAAGCCACAGCATGGGACTGCCCAGGACATGGAGCCCATCCCGTGACTGGGAAACCGCAGACACCATCCCACAGCAGGTCCTCTCCCCCGGCAGGGAATCCAGACACTCCCCTCCAGCCAGGGTTGTAGAGCCCTTGTGGAATGCTGTGCCTAACCTCTGGGGTCAGAACACCTCTCCCCTGTGAGGAGGGTCAGGGTGTGGGTGCTGAAGCCATGGAAGACACAAGGCATGCGAGCATGCCCATGCTTCTCCACCAGCATCAAGCTTCATCTGGCAGGCAGCCAGTCTGCAGAGTAAGGTCATATCAAGTTTTTCTCACATCCCCCTCCCCTATTTTGTCCCTTTTTTGGAGCAACAGTCTCATTGCTGGTGGGGCTGTACTCCAGCGTCTGTGAGCTATCCCATCTGGCTTGCCAGCTGATGAAGGATGCCATGAGCCAGCTGTCATTCCCTGGCTAGCCCTTTGTCTTCCCTTCCCAGCTCCTGACTGCATATCTCTTCCTCACCCCTCTGCTCATCTCTCCCCTGGGTCTGGCCTTGCCAGTGAGCAGTGAGGGTTCATGAGTGGTCATCACTCAGAGCTGGCACTTACCTGCACTTGCCCTGGTGTCCTGGGTACTCTGGTGCTTGAAGCATCCTCAGGGTGCTGGGTAAGGAAAGATGCCCACATCCCAGAGCTGCCTCAGGGTCCACAGCAGCACCCATGAAGTTTGGTCCAGTGATATATTGGGGTTGTGGATTTTTTGTTTGGTTGGTTGTTTTTTGTTTGGGTTTTTTATTCATGGGGGCGGGGGGGTTTCATTGTTTTTGTTTTTGTTTAGAGAGAAAATAAAATATCTTTGGAGAGCAGGAGCCAAACTCCCCAGTGCCTAAAACAGCAATCGCAGCACTTCCTTGGATTTATGGTGTTTGCTTTCACAATGCCAGCCAGGATCCTGTTTGCTTCCTGCTCTGCAGCTGCAGTCCCAGCTGAAGGCTCAAGAGGTTCAGGTTTTATAACCCTCCTGGATTCTGCTGATGGCAACTTGTCCAGCATAATTTATTACCCCCTGAGCCTGCTGCAGTGCTGGGGTGGGTTGTTGTCACCTCGTCCCAGCACCACTGGCTTGGGTGCTCTACCTTCCCTATCCATGGGGTCCCATCCTTGGCTCTGGGCATTCTGCTGCTCTACAGAGGGATTGCTGAGAGAAGAGGCCAGCGGAACTATGCTCTTGGTGGGCTGCAGCACCCAGCTTTTCTCAGACACAGCTACAATCTGTGAGCCAGGCCAGGAAGAAGAGCTGGGTTCTTCCTGCACCAGGTCACATTCTGACACATGGATGTGACCTTCTGCAGGATCCTGGATGCTACATGCATGCTCCTCACTGTCATACATGTAGACAGGCACACACGTGATCCCTTCTGTTGAGCTCTGCCTGGTAAATCAAAGTGACTGAACTGCTAGAGTGGTACTTTCTCCAGCCCCTTTATCCTTTCCATGGTTCTTCTCCGTGTCTCAGTTTCCCAAGATATGAGACCAAAAGCAGCTGCTTTCTTTCAGTCTCTGCAGCAAAATCTCCTCCAAGCTGGCACAGCAGGAGAGGGTGTCAGCTCCTCCTGTCACAGCACCCTTCAAGAACTCTGAAGCACCAAGTCCAACTGCAAGTACTGCTTTCCAAATTATGAGCCCCCTCCTGTACAACCTGGGCCAAAATGCTCTGGATTACTCATGGGGATGTGTGTGTTGGGGCCAGATGATTGCCCAGGAATGCAAAAGTGGGGGAAGGAAAGTGGTCAGGAGGGGAAAAGCAGGATCAATAGGCTACAGGGGATCACCAGCCCCTTTCCTTATGTACAGCTACAGTGAGACTCTGCAATGTGCCAAGAGGTGTCCTGACACCCCCCTTTTTCTCTGCATTTTCCCAGCAATACACTTTGATGTAAAACCCAACAGCCATAAATTATCTCCTGTAGAGGCCCTTGAGCCTCTAAGGGAAACTTCCAGGGGAATGCCTTGCAAGAATCTACCATAAGCTTCAAGAAAGCCTCATAGCTTAGGGTGAGCAAAAAGGCTTCCCTCCAGAGTACTTTACAGCATGATGTTAATCTCATGTTTTCCCATTGGCCCATGGGCCTTGCCCACCTCTGTTGTTCATATATGTCCCCAGTTTGGGGTTTCTCCTTTCCCTGTCTCCCCATTGGTTGTGGTACCACTGATGTCTGCTCTTATGTCCCCTATATGTCATTACCCTTTGCCCTGCCCCTGTGCCCTCAGACCACCTGCTTCTGACCCTGACACTTAACCCTGGACATTCCTTCGATCTGGGTCTTTCTGACTCTGGATCCTTCAGTGTGAGTCTGCAAAACAAACCTCACTGGAATTCTATACAGGAGACCCTTCTTGCCTTCTTCACCGAGCTAACTGTGGTGTGTGCGCATGTGTGGACTTGAGTGACTGCCTGCGTGCCCACACGAGTGGCTTCTGGAGAAAAGATGCTTTTCTGGGAGAGGTAGTGGCAACCACCATCCATCTCCCTACTGCTACAGTCTCATAGCTTTAACCGTCTATTTAATGAACCATAATGGCTGCAGGAATCCTGAGAAGGCCTCTCCATGTCCCTGACGGAGCAGGGGCAATGCCCTTCTACACAGCCAAGAGATGCTGTTGCCCCAGGATGAGCACTCTTCTGGAAGCCTGTCTAAATCCTGTGGGCCTCTGAGTGAAACTACTTTTTTTTTAACATTTGCTGGTTTTGTTGATGAAACAATGATGGATTATTTCACTGCAGTTACTAGCATGCCAGACTTCTTTTTCCAAACACACAATAGGAATATTAACTAACTGCTCTGACAACGAACATTTTTATCCTCCTTATATAGTAACAATTCTGCACCAAAGGGCAGGTTCCATTTGTCACTGATACACTCCACCATCCCGGCTCATGGCCTAGCAGTCAGCAGGGGGTGCTCAGCATTTCTCGGATTTGTTATCAGCCTTTCCCAACACATCCCACACTTGCTGCCATCTAGCCACCCCAGTGAGGGACACAGCATCATCCATGGCACTACAACAGGGCTGGGGTAATTCTCTAAGAGGAAGAAGGGATGCAAAACCAGGGCTTCTCCCTCAGCAGCAAGAGCACAAGCTGCAGAAGACGGATGCAATGGGATGGCAAGGGGGCCCAGAGCACCAAAGGGAAGGGACTGTGCCTTCAAATCCAAAGGTGGTGAATCCAAAACGGATAAAGTGGATAAAAGGACGCATTTTTTTTTCCCACTCTGTGCTTAATTAGACTGCCACAGGAAAATGTTCAGGCCAAAATTTAGCAGGATTCAATGAGGGATTGGGCACTTACAGGGATAAGAAAAATATCCAGCTATAATAGTGAATGCCAATACAAATTCTGGAAGGGATATTAAGCCTCACGCGTCAAGGTGTAAATTTATCCCAAACTCTCAGAAAGCATGGAGCTTAATGCAGGGGCAGATGACCCACATATGCCACTGCTGCTGATGCTGCCTCACTGCCAGCACGGCCTTGCGCTGGCTGAGCCCCTGGTTGGACCATCCCCAGAGCCCTGTTTCCTGCTGCTGGCAGCACCTCTGACAAGGGCTGCAAATTTCTTTTGGCAAGACAGCCCTTTGCTTGTAGCACTCTGGGGCAATGTGGCTCCCAGGACTCTGACATCTTCCCTCTTGCATATCTACTCCCTTTTCCAGCTGATAACAGCCTTATCACTTCTACACAGAGGCAGCCCCTCTGGGTGAGGGTCTGTGAGGTCCACAGGCACATCTCTGGGTGATGTGGCATCTTCCCAGAGGTCCTTGCTTCCAGCCAAGTCCCTCGTTTACTTCTCAGGTTACTTGTTGCCCAAAAGCACTTTTGCCTTCTGATTTTATCCCTCCTGTTTCCTGCTTCTGCTGGGGCCAGTCTGCAGCCTGTGAAAGAGGACGCTCAGCTCTGGTACCTTGTGTGTGCTCCAAGTGCATGGGCATGGTCCCCTTTCCTGGGCACTGGTCAGATGAGCCCTGGTTCTTCCTCTCCTGTTCTGCATCAGTGGCAGTTGCTGTAGTGTCTGCTCTGGTCACAGCACCAAATCTGTCAGAGCTCAGTAAGTGTTTGGACAACACTATCAGGCACATGCTGGGATTCTTGGTGTGTCCTGTGCAAGGCCAGGAGTTGGACATGGTGATCCTGATGGGCCCCTTCCAACTCAGCATATTCTATGATTCTGTGATTTTAAATCTCCTCTCACCCCCCAGCCCATGCATGGCCACGAACCTGGCATGGCTGCAGCCGAGGCTTGGGTGAAAATGCAATGATATGGTACCCAGGAGCTGGGTGCAAGTATCTCCTTCCCCAAATGAGGATGGTGCCATTTGCATCCCACTTTATTAGCAGGATGCTTGTGCAGCTCTGCAAGATGGGATGCTCCCAAAACCTTGGCTCGCTATGAAGAAGCAGTGACGGCTCAGCATGACCCAAGGGGAGCCTGGAGCTCTCCTGGTCGGGAGCCAAGGTCTCCTGTGCTTGCTGCTTACATGCTCACCATGCTGCAGAGGGCAACGCCGCTGGAGACCTTTGGATCTCCCCTCGCTGTGGAGCCTTGCACCCACAGGGGCTTCCAACTGGAGAAATTTCTGGAGGGCATGAATCAGCTTTTCACAGCTTGTTAAAAATCTTGATCCTACCTCTTGTTTTCATGCCTTTCAAATCAGGAAATGAGTTTTACAACTTTTCCAGTGGGGCACAGCTGGTGGCCAGGGTCGTAAAGCTGAACTTTATAAATATCTCTCATTGGGATCAGGGGAAGAGCATTAAAAAGGCAGAGAGAGAGAGAAAGAAAGAGAAAGAGAAGGGAAAGGAGCAAAGGCAATAGAGAAGCAAAGCGAACAAGTCCAGCTCAATCGTCCATGGCCATGCAAGCACAGAAGATGTGGTGTGCTTGGGGCAAGCTTTGCCTGCTTCTTTCCCTCCTCCTCCAGCTGCCGGGCTCCCAGGCCAAATGCTACTTCCAGGCTAAAGGTAAGTGGGGAGGTGAGATGGGAGAGGCTGATGGGAAAAGGAGACCTCAGCTTTCCCAGCATGGCAGGGCTCTGCCTTATGCCTGACAAGTATGGAAGGGACTGTGCTGAACTCAGGAATGGGATCATGGGCCAATGATGAGTGGAAGGAGCCTATAAACCACAGAACAGCTCCCCAGGGCTCTGGCTGAGAAACAGCTTTCTGGGCCATGAAGGCTCCTGGAGGAGCCTGTCTGGGGCTAAGTGTGCAGGACTAGTAGCAAAGGGAGCAGGGTGGCTCATCATCCCTCTGGCGTCTCCTCCCAGGGCTGCAGAAATGCCCAGACCCTAAGGAGTGCTGGATTTGTCCTCTCCAAGGAAGCAAGAGCGACGTGCTTCTTGCTCTAGACCAATGGGGTAGTGGTAAGAGCCTCAAGGCAGGGCCAGGAGAGGATGGATGGGTACATCACATACATCTACATGGCAGATGACAGAGCATTCCATACCTGCAGGACAGTGGATAGACCACCATATATCTTCCACACCATAACGTGGGTGAGAGGCCATCATGACACTTCTGTCTCCTCTTTCAGGGCACAGGGGTGTCGAGGAGGCTTCCATTCACCCTCAGCACAGGCCCATGTGTTCTCATTACCACTGTTTTCTTTGCAGCTCCCTGTGAGTACGAAGGGAAACAGTTCTCCCTTGGGGAATCGTGGCTGAGCACCAACTGCCTGCTCTGTACCTGCCTACACCCCATTGGTGTGGGCTGCTGCGAGACGTAAGTGAGGGGCCATGCTGGGGTGGGCTGTCACTTCCCACCACAGCACTCCTGCATCTGCAGCAGGGGGTGACTGGTGGCTGCAAATGCAGGAGATACCAGTCTTGGGAGGGCTGTGGGGCACCAGGTCCTGGGGAACAAGAGGCAGAGGTGGGCAGGACCCCACCAGGGCATTGAGGGTGGTGGGGTGAGTTGGGGTGAGTTGGGGTGAGTTGGAAAGGATGTCTTGGCACAGCAAGATGCCTAGATGTGCCAGGAGCCATGTCCAAGCCTGCCTGAGGTGGTCTGGAAGACATCCTGTGCAGGGGGCTGGCAGCAGGAAGCCACCCAACCCAGTCAGCGGATCCCCAGCACTAATCAGGGGCTCTGATGGCACCGTGTCCTCTCCCGCAGCACCCAGCACCCAATCGACTTCCCTGACTGGTGCGAGGCCCACTACGACTCACAGACCTGCCAGATCTCGGTAGTGCAGAAGGCCAACCCCAGCCTGCCGTGTGTGAAGAGCGTGGAGCACGAGTGGGGCTCGGCCGGCACACCCGAGCCGCTGGTGAACAAGGTGCTGGGTGCGGGGCTGAGCAGATAGAGGCTCGGCGCGCCCCTCGGCACCGCCCACCCGCCTCCAGAGCACACCGCCCGCATGCTCCTGACCTGCCCCACCCACCCCGTAGAGCCATCACCGCTGGCACCTTCGAGGGAAACCACTATCCACACACCATGGTACCAAGCTTTGCTTCTGCCTTCAGCTTCCTGAATCAGAGCGTCCTTCCCGTGAGGTATTCTGCACACCGTGGAAAGGCAGATTCTACAGGATCTCCTCCCAGGTGGGCAGAAAACCTCGCAACTAAAAAACGGTTCAGGACTAAATCAGCCTGCTCCATGAAAGTCCTGCATTCCGATATCTAGCCCAAGCAAAGCAGCTCCCTGCTCCCTCCCAGACCTCTACTCCTCTGCACAGCAGCCGTGGGGAGCTCGCTGGGGTCTCCACGGCACCTCGTGCAGCATCCCCACAATCTGTACAGCCCCTTCTCTGCTCCCGGATTGCGAGGGGCACAACCCCCTTCTGGAACCACTAATGCCCCTGCTCCAAGAGCTCCTGGGGCCCCTGGCACTGCAGGCCAGCCCTGGGCAACACTAAAACAGAGCCAGCCCAGGGTGGGTGGCAGAACAGGATGTCCCCAGGGGAGACTCCCATCCCCACTGGCAAGGGAGCAAGGTGGGGAGGGTTCAGGAAGCAGAAGCAATCCAAGTGCCAGGGTGGATACAGCCACCCTGGCAGCTGCCCCAGCTGGTGCCATGCCTGTGTTGTGCAGAGCCTTGTGTAGATGTTTCTGTTCTTGCAATAAAGATACTGATCAAAGAGGTCTCCAGCCTGTGACTGCTGTAGAAGGTAGGATGTGTCTACCACCAGGAACAATGTAGGAATAAGACTCTTGGGAAAGCAGAGTTTTGCACACTCAGATGTTTATTACATTACCATGCAAAGAGGAAAGCTCATTGGAAGGCTTAGTAAAAATGGAGAGCTGTTGAGAGATCTCCATGCCAGCTCTTGGATGCACAGCATCCTTTCCTTAGAGCCTCCCAGGGATCCAAAGACCAGCAGGATGCATTCCCACCCAGGAGCCTAGGCAGACAACAGCCCAGGGGCTCAGTGCTGCTCAGTTTTGAATCATGTACTGACACAGCATGGGCCTGCATCTTGGTCACCAGCACATGCCAGCAGCACAGGGCTGGCCGGCCAGGACCTGCCTCCTGCAGGTGGGGGTGGCTGCAGCACTGGACTGTATGTGTGGGACAACGCTTCAAGAGGCAGGACATGTGCCACGGCAGGGGAGCAGTCTCTCACTCTGCCCAGGTGGCTACTGCGTGCCAGACCTGGATGCCAGATCTCTGCCTGCAGGATCTCTCCAAGGGCAGAGCCTTCATCCAAGGGTGGTATGAAGCTTCACTGAAGAGCTCCCCTCTCCCCTCCCTGGGCTGGGCCTTTCCTTCTTGGAAGCTCCATATGGGATAAAGGCACATCAGTGATTCCCTGGGAAGGCAGATTTCTTTTTGCTGAGTGCTGGGACTTGCACCTTCACTCAGGCAGGAAGGGTCCAGCTCCATCTGGGGCCTGCAAGCACAAGACTGACTGCATCAAGCAGCGTTCTTCCACCCATGGACACGACAGACATGCCCGATGCCCACCTGGGCATCACAATTAATCCAAGGGGACACTGGGATACGTGTACCACAGCACACTGGTGACAGTCCTGCCTGCCATTCCCACTGGTGGCAGATGCTTGCAGCTCTGCAGGTCAACAACCTCTCCCTACTTCAGATGGTGATAGAGTTAGTGCTGGAGAACTGAGATACGTAGGAAGCCAAGATGGGGTTGGTGGGAAGAACTTTGATGGGCAAGTCCCAGCTGAAGGTGTCTACTTCCATCTGCTCCACCCCAGTCCAGGTGACAGCCTCCGACTGGCTCCCACGAACCAAACAAGTCCCTGCTGACTCCCCAGAAGTCACAAACTCAAAATGCAGCCTCCACTTCAGGGACACTGTAGGCAAGAGGGTGGTCAGCAGTTAACACCCACAAGGGCCATGGACAGCAGCTGTCTCAGCACTGTCTGTCCTGGCAAGGGGACAGCAAATGTCCTCACTCACACAGGCCAGCTCCCTCCCAAGGGATAAATCTCTACTGAGCAAAGGCAGGGCTGGGGACATCACACGCCTCCCGCAGAGACAAGCAGGGGAGGGTCCCTTCTGTGGCGGGTACCAACCTACGTTGGTGGTGAATCCTGGGGTTGAGCTGAGAGGGATGGGCAGACTGAAGCTGCTCTGTGCTGTGTGCAGGCAGGACTCCTGATGGCGGGCATGCACAGTGAAGGATACAGGCTGCCCCCGCCGGCGCTGGAACTCCTCCTGGATGCTCTCCTCTGTCTGCAGGCTCACTGAGAACTGCAGGGCGATTGGCAGGGTGCTTGCTCTCACAACTTCATACACACCTCATGCAAAGCCTGCGGGCTCCATTTCCCAAATGAGCTTAGGACTGGACCATTTTCCCCCTCACATTCCAAGGACACCCCAGCGGGATCCCATAGAACCCCTCACAGCCCAGTGCCACCCCAATCCCTTCTCCCCATCCCTCACCCTAAACCCCTGCCTCTCCCCAGTAATCCCAGAGACAGCAATGACCTGCAGACATGGGATATCTCCTTCCGAGAAGTTGAAGGTCCCGATGACATCCTCTCCAATCTTATACACAGTCTTAAAGATGCAGAACGTCCCCACCTTCCCACGAGTGTTGCTGATGTTATACAGGTCTGTGGAGCAAGAAGAGGGGTGAGGGTTGTGGCAGCACAAGGCTCTGCTCTGTGCAGTGCTCTGGGTTAATGACATGACCCCACACCTCCTGTTTGGGTGTGAAGGACAGTCCCTGGAGGTGGTATTCCCTTTGGGAAATTTCTGCAGTGAGCATGGCCAAATCCTACATTGACTGTGATGTGCTGGGCAGAGGGTCTCTGGGCCTGAAGTAGGCCCTGACCCAAACAGGCCCTGATAGAGCTGCTCCACAGCCATAGTTGGAGATTCCCTTTGTCAATGAGAGATATTTTGAAGCTGGCCCTGAGATGTTCTCCATGCCCAGCTTCTTAGGAAGGACAGCAGGTTTGAGCAGGAAATATGACCTACGCAGGCTGCGTCGGGAGGTGGCCACCATGAGCAGTTCTGTTGCTAGGTCTGCCAGGCGAGAATCTTTCTTCAAGCCCTCCTCCTCCTCCAGAAAGGGGTTTGAGGGTGCAACAGCCTCATCCTGTGGGAACTGGTAATCCTTGAGCCCTGGGAAGAAGGTCAGATTATCAGCAGGGCAAAGTGCAGCCCAGCTTGCCTGTGCAGGGCAGGCAGCACGTGGCCTTACCATGCAGCACAAGGACACGGAAGGGCACGCGCAGGAGCTTGATGGGAGAGTTGACGCGCTGGCAGCCGATGGTCAGCTTGTACACGTACTTCACAGACTGTCCCCGGAAAGAGGGGGGACCATCCACGGGCAGTGTCTCACAGTATGAGTCTGCAAGGGGCGCAGAAAATTTGCTTTCCAAGGCCAGAAGGAAGATCCTGCAGCTGTTGTGTGCAGGCTCCCTGCACCAAGTGTTACAACCAGCAGCGCTGAGCTAGGGACAGTGCCTGGTGTTTTCTGCTGTCTCCTCTTTCCTCCAGTGGCCAAGCACAACCTGGCTCCTCCACACCAGGCACTGCTCCTCACATCGCATGCACCACCATCCAGATATTGCTTCCAGCACATACAACCACACACACAAACTCTGTCTCCAAAGAATGTGAAATATGTAAAATCCAGGAATACAACCACGAGAGCTAAACTTACTCATCACGAGTTCAACCCAAATTTGCCTCTGTGCACTCTCACAGCACAGCCTCCTCCAGGCCCTGCCCCATGTGGGTATTGATCAGTACTTCATGCCTCTTTTGCTTTACACAAACCCTCAAACTCAGCAACAAGTTAGTTTCCTCCTGTGTTTTTCTTTGAAGGACTGCAGCTAAATGATCAAGAAACAATTCTGAGACCTTCACAACAACCTGTGTTTAGTTCCTCTCAACAAGCTGATAACTTAGACCACAAAGCCCCTGTCTCTGAGGGCTCTGAGATACTGGGGCCTGCCTTTCACAACATTCAGCCCTCTCAGAGCCCTTTGGCCACCACACAAACCCCAATGCCTCTTGACACAGTGTGAACACTTCTGCAGCTTTCCCAAACCACATGCTGTATAACAAGAAAGACACAAACAGCAAACTGTGGGAAGTCTCCACCTCTCTGGCTTGCCCACCGTAATGCAGATACACCCTGCCAGAGGAAGGGCAGCATCCTGCTCTGAAACCACAGATCCTTCCCCATGTCTGGCACACACACTGAATGTTGAGGCTTAGATTAAAAGTTAGGGTTACATTTTAAATATAACTTCTGGATTTAAAATAACAGGACTGGAAGAAAGAAAAAAGCCGGTGCTAGAGTGCAGTGTTGACAGGATGTCACACCTTAAAACACAAGCCTCTCTTTCTGGACCAGGATGTAGATAAAGCAGAGAACTATCCTAACTGAGGAAAATCAGATATTTCCAAGGAAAAAAGCAGACTTCTGTAATGCCCTTACCAGATTCAACAAGAGTGCTCACAAAGACCTTCATGCCCAGTGAGGACAATCTGAGCAGAGACCACCACAGCCAGAGGAGGATGGACAGTTTGCTACCTGGCACAGGAACGCCAAGACTCAGAAGTCCCAGCTTCCATGTGTATCCCAGAAGAAAACACATTCCTGGTCCTACAGATGCCCTCCTTACCCACCCGCTGTGCCTTCTGGCTGGCCTTCTGGACTGTGTCAAGGCTGCTTCCATTTCCTCCCCTCTCTGTGATGTACCAAACATTTAAAGGTGTTACAAAACCAGAGTGGAGGCAAAACAGCCACAGAAATGATTTGGGGACTTGAGAAAAAGCTTCATGGTGACAAATTTAAAGAGCTCAGCCTGTGCCATGTGTCAAAGGGCTGGGAGATGAGTCAACTTCAACACGCAGGCACCACAAGAAGAGTAAGGTATTGGGGAATAAGCTGGTCAGTAAATGAAAACAAGTCTTTTTATCAAGACACAGTCTGACACAACCTCAGCTGTATGTGCTAGCTCTGGCTGAAGTTTAATAACACAGTATATTGCTGAAGCAGAATTAAGATTTTTTGGGTTTTCTGGTTTGGGTTTTTCCCCCTTCCCAAACTGCGTAGCAAAACTCAAAACTTCTGAAAAACAGGAAATGAAGAATTAAGATACACACCCACACAGCCTTAACTCTCCATGGAGCTGGCACGAGACCCCAGGAATGGTCTGCAAGTGTGCCAGCTGAGTCTCGCGTGAGAGCAGCAGCACCACAGGCTGACGGGACTGGTGGGAGCAGCCTGGCAGCGAATGAGAGCAAGGCTATGACACAGGCATTTACAGTGCTAAAAAAGCAGCGCCACATGCAGCCACACCGCATGTGATGCATGAAACAGGTGCATCACACAGCCAAGGGGAAACGCTGTGCTGTACAGCCAAAGAGCTCAAAGAATAGAAGAGTTTGTATCCTTCCAGAAGAGCTGCATCCAAGCACCCAGCAGATGCAGGCTACTTGTGCCAGTGCCACCCAGAGGCAGAAAAGACACATACACACATGATGACGTCATTGGAAAGGACAGACAATCCCTAGCTTAGCTGGGGGTTGAACGGCTTCTGCCTGTTAAGCCGGTGAACAGTCAATCCCTCAATCCATCCCAGCCACCTGGAACTTGGGCTGTCGTCACTGATCTGTTATTCCAGAAACTGTCCAGCCTGCCTAAGGTATGCCAAGAAAAGGGACTTCCCTCTGCTCCCAGGGAATGGATGCTCCAGCCCCAAACCTGCAAGCAGCAAGGAACACAGGAGAATCCAGGTGAGCCTCAGGTCACCTAAGATTTCTGCCTCCTCTTCCTTCCTGCTGGCATGGCCAGCTCCTTTCCCCCAGATGCTGCTGTAGAAAAATAAATGAGTAAGCAAATGTCTTCAGACAATAGGCTCTGCAGTTTAGGGGCACAGCCCAAGATGGCACTGCCCCACCCCACTAACCACCAAACCAAGCCAGCCTGGTTTCACCTGGTCCACCCTTCCCTGCAGTCAGGCCCCTCCAAGGCCAGAAAGGCAGGAGACAGCAGTTTCAAAACCAGCATGTCACAACCCCACGGCTGCTTGGTCTCACTTGCAGCCTCGCTCCCCGCTCTGCAGAGCTCAGTGACCCAGGAGAGCTTGCCCCAGCATAGGCACTGTCTCTCCTCGCCCTGTGCTCTGCAGTGTGAGAGGTCTCCATCAACCATTCCCAGCAGATCCCTGGGACAATAACAAAGCTCTCCGTAAACAGCCTGAGAGGCCTAACGTCACTGCTGCTAATCACAGGCCACTGGAATGCAAAGGTGATCGGGCAACCTGAACAGGCTGGGTCACACAGCCAAGAGAGAAGAGCGCATACTCAGCTGTTTCCACAGCCGTCTACTCAGACATGGAGAGCTTTGCACAGAGAAGATGAGCAGCGCTCACTTTCACAGCAGACAAACTATAACATCCAGAAGACTATTATCTCCAGGACAGCCGCAACCTGAGGAGGAAGCCTTTGGAGGACACCAAGAATACTCTAGTACTCTAAATTCCAAGAATACACTAGTATTAAATAAAGGCAAGGAAATACAGGTGTATGTAGCCATTCCTCCTGCTGCAACCAGGATTTCAAAAATTTTATGCCTTGTAGCTACACAGTGGACCTGCGGCAAAGACAGGACTGAGGGACATGTTGCAGCCCTAATGTAGCAGATGATGCAGTAGCTCTCAGCACTCACACTCCAACCAAAGCACCCTGCCTTTCATGAGCATCAGGATCTCACACTTGCAGCACTCAGGTCTGCAAAGCCAGTTTTGAAAGCACAGCTCCCCAAAGATGAGCTCTGTGAGAAGGAGAAGAGAAGACATGACTCACAGGACTTGGACTCCCCAGGATCCAGTCGCAAGTCACAGAAGAGGATCTTTGGTGGGGTGGACAGGATACACTGACCCCGCTCTCCTGGAAAAGAATAAGAAACACGTGAATGCTGCACAGCCTCAGGCTATATTCAGGTCAAGCTTTATCTCCATCGGGAGGAGCCGGGAGAAGAGAGCCAAGGAGGAAGCATCTCTTTCCCTGGCCATATCAGGAGACATTGCCACTGCAGCAGGATGAACAACTGTCGCGTTTCAATCCAAGGTAGTGTCACTGTGATTTCAGTATTGTCAAGGTCTCACAACATCCATCACCAGGAAAGCAACACAAACTTCCTACTCACTTCTATACACGCCGCTTCAAGACACACACATTATGGTCTGCCTGACTCCTGCCTACTGTGCTCTCACTGTCCCTACCTGGGTGACATCAGGAGTGCCACTCACCTCTGTTGGGGACAAAGACGGTCTCATTCTCTGCCTGCACATCGTGCTTGCTGCCATCAGAGGGAGGGAGTGCCACCCGGTTCTCACTGGTGTGAAATTGGCAGTGGATCTGGGCACTGGCCCATGCCAGCATCTCACTGAAAGCAAAGAGAAACATTCATATCTCTGCTTTAAACCTGAACTACAGCAGGCAAGAACTGGGAGAAGAGCAACTCTGTCCACTCAGCTCCATGCAGGACTGCTTATCTGGTAGGAAGAAGGCCTTGCTTCACTGTCACTGAAGCCACTCTCACAGTCCCCTTCCAAACAAACCTTGGGAGTTAGCTCAAGCTGGGATGCTGACTCAAAGCCACGTCCACCTCAGCTGCTGACAACAGCTTCACCCAAAGCCTGGCTCTGTGGCCCAAGGACTCTGTGCAGCAAAAATTGCAATCTGAGCCATAACATCATTGGCACAGCACTGACATGGCACGAGAAAACACATCTGCCCCAGGAAACATGCTGTATGCTCACATCAGAGGACAACAGGCAGCAGAGGTTGGCAGCTCCTGTCCCCTTCCATGAGGCCAACAGACAAGCTGGCTTGTACAAAACTTCACAGGGATCTTTCAGCAAACATGCTGAGGTCAAGTGTTCCAAGATCCAATTCAAAGCCTTACTCATTTTTTCATGTTTCTCATCACCCACAGACTGGGACTGGCCACTCACTGCAGTCATTGGAGGACACCTCAAGCTGCTTCATGCGGGCCCTGGCAGAGGACACTCAGCCATGAGCAGTTAAATCCCAAGCCAGAGGTGACACACAGAGCAGCACTCTGGTAACAACACAACCATTAAGGAAGTGGGCAAATTCTAAAGCAACAAATTCCTACAACCTGGGCTTAGCCGCCCCTGACCACAGCATGGAGATGCCCCAAGCTCAACACTCCTTGGGGCAGGTAGGCACAAACATGCTCTCTCTGACCCCACAGCACTATCCCCAATAAGAACATCAGCTGCTGTTTGTGGCAGACCAAAGAAGGATGCTTATGGGTCTTTCATTAGGACATAGTTACCTCTCCTTATGCAAGAACTTTGCTGACGGCAACAGGGGAGGCAAAGGCGTCATTCTGACCCCTCTCTGTACAGCCACAGGAATTAATGTAGGGCCCCACATCCAGCACAAAAAACAGTCTCATGTTTTTGACTCTACTGTGACATCAGCCATTCTACAGGGCACTTCCTATGGTACTAGTGACACTTTTCAGTTTCCAAATCACTCCTATTTTTATTTCCATAGCAGTCTGTATAGCTGAGCCAGTGAATAGCTCCTCTGGTGTTTTCTAACATCATGATCTGATTAGTAAGCACCTACACCAGAGCTTTAGGTGGCAGAGGGATTTTTTGTAGCACACGGGTGTCCCTCCATGTGACACATCAGAGCAGTTAAAGGTCTAGATGAACCAGGGAAAGAGGTGTGCTGTATTTGTGTCAGCTGACTAATGATTTGATCTTCTGTATGTGCTGGCTACCCTTACCCAAACACACCTCAGTTCCTTTACCTAGTTGCTTTGAGCCCTACAGTTGTAATTCTGCATTTTCAAAAGTACCAGCATGGCTTTTCAATCAGGACTGCCATATGTTTTTTTGTTGTAAGGTATCTGCTGTTTGGAAGCAGAGAACTGCTCTTGCTTGAGGCAATGTTTGCTAATTTTATATAAGCTTAGAGCAATTACAGTACCTTCAAACACAATATTTTGAGTATTTTCTTTCTTTCTTTCTTTTTCAGTATTGCTTTACAATATGCCATCGGATTGTTTTCATTTTTCCTAGCCAGATATCCAAACAAAATTTGCATGTCCTTTCCTGCCAGCAGAGCCGGCTTGTTCAGCTGGTGTTTGTTCAGCAGTGCAGGATCCTGCACTGGTGCTGATGTCACTTCCCTCCAGAATCACCTTACCCCGCAACTCCTGTAGCCTACACGGGACATGCTCCGTGCAGCCTCTGGGTAGGAGATTTGTTTCTTGTTCTCCACCACCAAATTAATTTCCTCTCTTTCTTTCAGTTCTGTCCCTGTGCTCAAAATGCGGCCTCTCTTTCCCTCCACCTGTCAGCCCCAAAACCTTCCAGGCTCTGACAGATCTATCTGCCTATTGCAGTCACAGTGCTTTGATCTGGCTCCTGCCTTTATGCAACACACAGATTCATCTTCCAAACCACCCATCTCTTTGCTGTTGCCACTCACTTGACTTAGCCACATCTCATCCGATTCATCACCTGGGGTTTTTCTTATTATTTTAAAAACTTTCCTTTTTCAAGAGACAGTCTTCTACAGATCACAACACACCTGAAGTTTTGAAGCTCTCATAAATGCACTGCAAACCCCTCAAACCATGACACCTGGTATCCTTGCAGTCCCATGTTTCAGAAGCATGCAAAACAACTCTTGTCATCACACAGGACAGAACTCTGGGAAGCTGGATGCTTTTGCCACAGCTGAATTTGAAACCTGAATTCAGCAGTCAAAAGGAAGCAGGAAGATGGGAAGTTAAGGAAGGCAATAAATACAGAAGCTCTCTGCTGCTGAGACTGCAGGCACTGCAAGTGGGCCCACTAATACAATCACACGTGAACATTGTACTGGTGATGAAAACAGCTGACAAGGCTGGAAACGGACACTTCCCAGGAAGGACTCAAGATGAGAAAGCACTCTCCACTCCCTAAAGAATCAGACAAGACCACACACTCAGCAGATATGAAGGCTTTGGGTGACTACTTGTGACATGGAGTCACCTCCTGTGAGCCAATATGGGAAGCTCCCATCTTCTCAAATTTCCTCTAAGGGGAAGCATTGCTAAGGGGAGATGCAGTGCTCAAAGGCTAGGCCACAGAAAATGTGGCTGCAGAAGGTGCCCCTTTCATACCCGCCCCTTTGTCTGCCATCTCTGGAGGCAGAGATCACATTGATCTATCCAGCACCGCTGGAGAAAAAAGAGCTCCTTCCACAAATGCAGGAAACAATGACGTTGCCTGGAAGTTGCTCTGTAGGACTGTCACCCTGGCGTGACCAGATATCCCACTTTGACAGCCAGTTTGGCTTCATTTTCTGCCAGTCACTGTCACTGAGGGCTCACCTGAGGGACAGAGAATCTCTGACTGCATACTTCTTTCCTTGTCGACTTCTTGGGTTCACAAACCTAGCATAATTACCTCAGCTTCACCCTCAAAATTGAGATGGTGCAAGGCCTCCTCAAGGGAGTGCCTTTAGTAGAGAAGTCACAAGGGGCTGAGCTGGCACCATTGCCCCACAATGCAGACATGACTACTGCTCCAGAGAGGGGAGAGATGGTGGGCCATTCCCTCTGGAAGAACCCAGGCAGCTCCAACATTTGGAGGCTTCATGCATGGACTCCTGTACCTGCTGGCAGAGGTTGACGAGGCTGATAATGGGTTGGTGAAGGTGATCACACACTCCAGCACTTCCCCTGCCAGAAACACAGGCCCACGGCCCAGCTTGGCCAACACTTCGATCATGGCTTGGACAATCCTGCTGCACACCTGCCAAAAAAGCCAACAGTGGGCATGTTATCACAGAATCATAGATTCAATGAATCACTGAATGGTTTGGGGTGGAAGAGTCCCTAAAGATAATCTTGTTCCACCTCCACTGCCACGGGCAGGGACACCTCCCACCAAACTAGATTGTTCACGAACTCATCCAGCCTGGAACTGAAGATTTCCAGGAATAAAGCAACCACAATTTCTCTGGGCAATCTGTGCCAGTGCCTCACCACCCTCACAGTAAAGAATTTCTTCTAAATATTTAATCTACATGTAGGCTCTTTCAGTTTAAAGTCATCTCCCCTTGTGCTGTCACGGAGACACGGAGAGAGGGCAGGGCAACCTAAGTAAGGGGGAATGGGTACATAGATACATACAAACACAGGAGGTGTGAGAGGAAACACGCACAATCCCGTCCTTATAAACACATACGTCTTCCTCCCAGGTCCACACGGATAAGGGGGGTCAGGATACACCGCGACGGTGAGAAAGGACAGCCCCAGTCCTGCGGCCCTTAACGCAAACACGCACACGGATTGCTCCACCTGAGGGATCAGGGACACAGGGCGGCAAACTTTCCGCAGCTCCCGCCTCGGGCCCACTCACCACCCGCACAGGCCGCGCTCGCCGTCCGGCACCACAGCAGGCCCGGCTCCCCTCAGCCGCTCGGCGGGGATCGGCAGCGCTCGGGCACTGTTTGGCAAGGTTCGGCAGCGCTCGGGCACTGTTCGGCAAGGTTCGGGTAGCGCTCGTGAACGCTCGGCAAAGGCTCGGGTAGCGC
>VWYP01015627.1:90214-108974 GCA_013400435.1 Pycnonotus jocosus | reverse complement strand
CGGGGGACAGGTGAGCGCGGCTGGAGCGCCAGGGGCGGGCACGGGTCCGGCAGGAATCCCCGGGATGCCCCGGGATGTCCGCGCCCCGTGGGGACCGGGAGGCGCACGGGTGCCGGGGGTGCCAGTCGCTCCATCCGAATCCCCCGTCACACGGCCCGTGTCCCTGTCACACGGCCCCTGTTCCCGTCCCTGGCTGCTCCTGCCGGCCGCAGGGAGGGCTCTGCCTGCCCGCTGCTCCAGGTGGGCGCTCTGAGCATCATTGCCCCAAATCCTTTCTGGATGGGGCTCTCATTTCTGCACCTGCTTGCCAGGGCACCAGAACTGTGAACAGCACAGGAACACTGCGGGAGCGGGAAAGGTGTCCAGGAGATGCAGAAATGAGTTGATTTCTGAGCTAGTGGAAGTTTGGTAATTGACTAAACAGAGATGCCAGAGACAAGCTTGGATATCCTGAGTGTGTTTTATCCGATTTTAGGCGTCAGGTTATTACCAGGTAGATGCAAGACTGGGAATTAGACTCTCTCAGTCACTTTTCCAAATTCAGAACAGCTCCATTCACGGACATTTTTTTGGGTTAGATTAAAAATAAATTGAGATCAGCATGTACGTATAGACTTGTACAGAAATAACTGAGGCAGGGAGAACCAATTTAGTGCATTTCTGCATCAGTCATGTTTAAGGTCTTTGTTGTAACACCTTTTCCTCATCTCTTGGTTAAATTTTCACCCAGTTGCAATAAGTAATAAATTTAAAATAACAAAATCGAATGTTAAAATGACAAGTAACAGCTACATTCTTGTTGTGCATTTCCTTTGGATCAGAGGAGGCCTCAGCAGGTGAAGCAGCCTGGCACAGGGATCTGTGTTACGTGTTCTGTAGCACGAAATTTTCCCAACCATTGGAAGCTGTGAGCATGAAAAGCACACACCTGTATGGAAAGGTCAGTTATGGCAACAAATGGCACAGCAAATGAGCAGCATACTGGTCACATCCCCATGCAGGAGCAGCCCATCTTGGCTGCTCTTGTTGGAGATCACACAATCACTGAGGTTGGAAAAAAACTATGAGATCATTGAGTCCAACCTCTGACCAGAGCACTGAATGTCAAGCCCAGTCATTGCTTGAACACTTCAGGGTTGGTGATTCCACCACCTCCCTGGGCAGCCCCTGCCAACCCTTGCTGTGAAGAAATTCCTTTTGACACCCAGAATTCCTTCTGATGTCCAAGGGCAAGTGATGCTGGCTGAGCGATGGGGATAGAGCCCAGGCTCTCTTCATTTCTTCCTGCTGAGGTGCTGGAAGGGACAGGTTTCAACACTGGGAGCAGAGCCCTGGTGACACCCAAAGGCTCTCATGGTGTTGGCAGTGATGCTGCCCCACACCTGGACCCACTGTGCAGGGAGAGGCTGCCTCAGGAGTTCTCCAGGGCTTTTCTGACACTGACTCCAAGCTGTGCTTTATTATTAACTGTGTGTGTGTATGTGTGAGCTGAGGAGCTCCATCAAACTGTGATGCCTCCTTGCTCACTGTCTGCCAGCTCAGTTTTGGATCCCAGACAGCACAAGGGTAATCCCTACCTTGTTTGCTTATTGCCTGAGAAGTGCTGTATCTAAATCCATTATTCTGAAAGCAAAAAAAACCTCCTTGGATATGTTTGGTGTGCTCTTGAAAGAGGCAGACCCAAAATTAAAAGCCAGAGGAACAAGGGATTCACCTTCTGCTGAACAAAAGTGAATCTGTCCCGTTCCATCTGACATAGAGTCCCAAAGGGGCTGTAGGTCTCAGGTGTTTTTAAGTAGGTCTGATCATCATGAGTGTTTCTTAAGTCAGAAAAAACTTACATGGTTCAATATTTAAAAAACAAGATTATAGTCATGTTTTTAATGCAATAAAAATATCTACGTGCACTCAAAAGTAGAATGGCAACGACCTAAAGAAACTGGCAAAGACCAAAGTGTTTATTTTGACAGGTGCTGCCTGGCACAGCAGTGTCAGACCACCCTTCCTGGTGCTGTTGCAGAGCTGTGCAGTGGCAGTGCTGTGAGCCCCTGGGCTGGCTGGACCTACATCTGTCCCCAGGCTCTGTCCTGGGTCCAGACAAGGCAGCTTCTGTGAGCCTGGGCACCTTTGTGTATGTAAAACCCAAGCAGAGTAGCATCTCTGTCAGTACCAAAAAGGTAAAATGGTGAAGCTTTCTGGTTTATTCAGTTTTTTTAAGCTTGAAGCTTGTATAGCTGGTTTATAAAATTTATTAGGTTTTTTAAAGTCTTGAATATCGCACTGAGAATTGTGAAAATAGAAGCTCTAGTCTAATATTCAAGCAATCCTAGCCTGTGCTTTCATTCTCCACTCTACAATAAGATATTTTATTTATCACGGAATCCCAGAGTGGTCTGAGTTGGAAGGGAGCTCAAAGCCCATCCCATTCCCCTGCCATGGCAGGGACACTTTCCACTGTCCCAGGCATCTCCAAGCTCTGTCCAGCCTGGCCTTGGACACTGCCAGGGATCCAGGGGCAGCCACAGCTGCTCTGGGCCCCCTGTGCCAGGGTCCCCCCACCCTCCCAGGGAATAATTCCTGCCCAATGTCCCATCCATCCCTGCCCTCTGGCAGTGGGAGCCATTCCCTGCGTCCTGTCCCTCCAGACCCTTGTATATAGTGTCTCCTTCTTTCCTGTAGACTCCCTTCAGATGCTGGAAGGGTGCATTTGAGTCATTCCTGGGCCTTCTCTTCTCCAGGCTGAACAATCCCAATTCCCTCAGCCCTTCCTCATAGCAGAGGTGCTCCATCCCTCTAATCATTTTTGTGGCCTCTTCCAGACCCGCTCCAACAGGTTGATGACCTTTAGGAATGTTCAAACTCAGCAAATTGTCTTTAAAGCATTTTAGGCATATGAGTGATGAAGGGTGTTCCATGGAAAAGCACCTTTGTTGAAAGTGTTCCTTCCCAGCCTTCTGTGCAAAAGTCCCATCAGCTTCACCTTCTCCTGGACAGGAACTGTTGTTCCCCTGGAGAAGATTGTTCAGCAGGAATAAAAGTAAAATGAGTGTTAGAATGTGTTGTTTACAAGGCCCTCTGGTTTTGTTTTGTTATTTTAAAGCCAGCAGCAGCTCAGCCTCAAAATTGAACTCAAATGCTCAGCCATTTCTCCTGGATAGTGATTCTCCCACACACGTGCTGTGGGATTGGGTCCCGGGGTTGTGGGTCGTGCCAGCGTGCCCCTGCAGCTGTGGTGTGTGTCAGGGAATGCCTGCAGACAGCGTGGAAAACCAAGCCTAATCAGAGCCATTCAAAATGAAGCAAAGTGTTTGCAGATATTCAGCTGAGGCAAAGCCCAGGCAGGATGCGGGGAGCGGCCCCGACGGCGGCGTTCAGCACAAGATCCCAATGAAAAATGACAACACTTTGTCATCTGCTCAAATTGATATTGCACTCTCGGCAGTGACAGCTGAAAAGGCCCACAGGTGCCATATAAAGAGGTGACCATGTTGTCATATTTCATTTAGGCATCCCTCTGCAAAGCCATAATTACCTAATTAGGTTGTTAATTAGGAGATTAGCATTTCGCTATATTGATAGAATGCTCTTTGCAGGCACGAGTCTAGATACAGATTTATCTGCCCTAATTTATAATCTCTGCATTTTTTATTCTTATTTATTTGCTTAAAATCTTGATTTCTCAGGTTAGCAGAGAATCAACTTGTCTGCAATTTAACAAGGATTTGACAAGATCAGGAAAGAGAGGACTGAACACTTCCCATACATACCCCAATATTTTCTCCCCCCTCTAAAGCTCAGTAATTAAAATATTGGAATTGGTGTCATTTGCATCCTGATTAGTATGACAACAAAATATAGCCAAATTCCAAGCAGTTCAGAAATACAGAGCTAGTGCCAGATTGATTTACAGGTCTGGAAATGAACAAATAATTTGTTGGAAGTTGTGTGTAATGTAGTGTTTGCTCATCATAACTTCCCAATTCCAGTCTCTCTTGTGAGAGAACCTCTTTATATGACTGTAAATGATTATTTCCTTTTTAATGATAGGACCAGAGTGTGAGTGACAGCTTCTACAGATAAGTATTCACTCTTAAATGCACTTGAGCTTTTGCTGAAACATAAACTTGAATGTTCATATATTTCAGTTCACTTTCCTTTATCCTGCCTGCCCAGGATCTGTCTGTGTTTGAGGGGGTTGATTATTTGTGCTGCTGCAAATGCAGATAACCAGAGCCATTTCTTGTGCAATTGCAGACAGAAGTTGACTGGGAAATTATTTCATATAACCTGAATCATAAATTTTGAAGTGTGTACGTGCCGTCCTGTTCCTGCTTATATGACGCTGGGAGAAAAATCAATTTTTAATTCTAATCTGCCTATCTTTTTCATTAGTTTTTAAAGATCACTTTAAAGAGCTACAGTCAAGGAGGTGTTTGAGTACAGGGACTATGGAAGCCCTTGAATGATAACATGACTTGCAATAGTATATAATTTTTCCAGCTTGCTATGTTTTGAGTTTGTTAGTAATTGTCTTGGATCCAAATTGTAACTTCCACAAGTTGTATCTTTGGAATATTTTTGTTTATTTTGAAGAGGGCTTTAATTATTTATTACTTCCTTAAGGACGATGGTCAATTTAAAAATATTAAAATAAACAAACACAAAAACGAGCTACAGCTTTGCAGAACAGGAGGAAAGAAGATCTTTCCCCCCCTGCTTCTCACTTCTTACTTTTATAATTTAGAAAGGAAGATACATTGCAGGAATTGGTTTGAGAGTCTTGTGGAGAATTTGGAACTGCTTTTAGCCATTTGAACTGGAGGAATCTTAAAATCATTCTGTTAAAATTGGTGGAACTTCAAAGTTGTAGTGCTTTCCTGCAGCAGAGCATTTTTAGTTGCTGACAGGTTTCTCTGATTTTATTGTTTCTTGGAGCTTATTTAGAGGTCTGTGTATTTCAAAGCATGAAAAGCAAAAATATAAACCTTTCATGTGAGGGAAGTATTTCCTGTAAGATGCCACAGAAAGGTGGCACTGGCTTGTCAGTTTAGGGACACATCCTTCAGTTGGAGATGTGCTGGTGGCACCACGGGGCGTTTGGTGGGGCTGGAAGGTTCTGACCTGGAGCCTGTGAGCTTTCAGGGGCAGGTACAGGGTGTGAAAGTGCCTGTTGGCTCTGGGGACACTTCATCGAGTGAAATCCATAGTTCTGCAGGAGGGAGCAGGGCTGGGGGCAGGGGGTGGCAGAGAGGGGCCCTGCCCCACTGCTGGCAGGTGTGGAGGTGAGGCACAGTGCCCCAGCTCCTGCTGGTGTTGGGGAGTGACAGGGACGGGCCACCTTGTGCTGAGCAGTGAGAGCAAGGCATTTTGTCAAACTCCACTGTGTACATTAAAAAAAAAAACCCAGAAAATCCATTCCAGAATAACTGTGTTTTCCCCAAAGTAAGGCAAGCTGCACTCAGCATTTTTCACGCTCAAGGTCAAACGTTTCCTCTGCAGACAGCAGCGAGCAGGGGCTGACACATGGTTGCAGTCCCCCCAGCCAGTGGGTCCAGCACGGGGCTGGTTCCAGCTGTGCCTGCTGCTGTCTGCACTGACACGTGGTGGGATGGATGGCAAGGATGGAGTCACGAGGTTCAGCTTGTCCTCTCCCCTAATCTCACACTTGCCTTGATATCTCGTTGTCACCTCGTGTAGGTTAACATGCAGATATGATACTCCGTGTGGGGCGTTTGGTGGGGAAACGGGGAAGCGAGGCAATCTTTATTTAAATAATTGCAGTACATCAAGCAAGCAGGAGGGTCACAGGAACAGTTAACATGTTGTGATGATGAAGCTGCCTCCCGAAATTCAGCTGTGTGTTTAAGGTACAGCCTGGATAGCTGCAGATCCTTTTCCAAGACCTTTGTGTCACCTCCTGGGAGCGGAGTCGTTTGTTAGCGCGCTCTGCATTCCTCATTGTGTGCCGGGTTATGAATGAGCCTGATCTGCATAAAGCCCTGCTTCCCTCGCTGGGAGAGTCTATCGATGCCATAAATATAGCTGTGGGGTACTGCAAGAGGAATACTGCTGATAAAAATAGTAGACTGAGATGCAGCTGTCTGATGCTGCCATGGAGTTCCTGTGAATCCTGGCCAGGCGTTCAGCCTCTTGATGGTGCACTTTGACATCTTTGGGGATGCTCTGTAACTGCACCAGGCTCAGGGGGGCTGTGCCTTCTGGGGCAGGGCAGAATCACAGCAATGGGGCCAAGGAGGGATCAGGGAGCATTCATTCCTGGGGTGTTGATCAGTGTGCAGAAAGTTAGATAGGTGGATAATAAAGATCAGAGAGAAAGTGAAGCTCTCTGCCCACCTGTGTGATGGATCACGGGTGTTTGCCCATCAGTACATCATCCAAACCCCAGCCTGTGCATCCTGTTGTACAGAAATACCAAACTCTCAAATTTTGGAGATTTCACATTGCTCTCTCCAGTTTTAGTGTTTGCACAGAGTATGTCTGATGGCTGCCTGCAAAGTGGTTTATTCAATAGTAGAATATTATTTGTATAGCACAAGTATTAGAAGAACTTTTTGTTGTTGTTGTTTATGATTAAAGAATGTATAAGATGCTGATGCTTAGAAAGTCCCTGAATTCCATTAGATTCAGCTCCTCTGTGAGGATGTGGTGATGGTGTGTGGGTGTAAGAGAGCAGAAGGGGTGTGCTGGCAGATCTCAGCAGATCTAGAAATTGATTTTGGGTTTGTGATTTTGCTGGAACCTTCAAGGTGTTTGCATAAAGGTTTGCAAAACCAAACTTTGCTTCTCTGAGTTCTCCTCTCTCACTGGCAGTCACTGTTCCTCACAGCAGGTCTGTGCCTTTATCAACAGGAGGAACTGGTCAGAATTCTCTAGGCTACAGCTACTGAATATGACATCAAACCTGAACTGAATTTGAGGGTCTGAACTGAATTTGAGGGTCTGAACTTTTTTTTTTTTTTTAAGGATATTAACTGTTCTGAGAGTTTCCAGCTAGCATTAATGTGTTGATAAATTACCTTTAATTAGTATTTGTTTTGAAAATTCTGAAGAGGTGGAAATAAAAATACGTTTGTGTTAAACTTGCAGAATTTCCAGCCCTTTCTCAGCATTCAGGTGATGGGGGCAGTGGTTGCAGGTGTACAGGTGGGAAGAGCCTTGGCTGGTTCAGCACACGGCTGCTCATGGCAGGAAGTCGGGGTGCAGAGCAGAAAGGTAAAACTCGCATCTGCTGTTACATGTTGTTAACTCCCTCAGCAGACGTTAAATCATTTCAAGTACAATAATAGTGTGGGAGGTAAATTAACTAACCATTAACAATCTTATAAATACACAATTAACATGCCAACATTTATATGACACATTGATGGGGCAGCAGTAATTTTTGATTGGGAGTTTGCAGACCTTTCCGATGCCTGAGGCTGTTGCTTATTTAAACAAATTTTTGCCAATTGCAGGTACCCACGGTCTTTCCTAGTCAGTGAGCAGAAATAATTCCATTTAAAGAACGTTCCCAACACGTGTTTTGCAGTGTCCATAAGCTGTGGTTGTGTCTGTGTGTTTTTGAGCCACGCTGGTGCAGGGTCAGAGCTCCACACACCTCCATGGCTGCCTTGGGGTGGGACATTTTCCTTGGAGGACAGAGAGTCAGGGACAGCCCTACTTACCTTGATGGGAAGAGTCAGAAAATTAAAACTGAGTGTGGAATCGTGGTGCTACTGAGGCTGGCAGGAGCCTCTGGAGATCCCACCCAAATTCCCAGCTCCAGGCAGGGCCAGCAAAGCTCCAGGCTGTGTCCACTTGGCCTTTGAGGGTATCCAAGGGTCCTGCTGGAGCAGATTTCACTAACAGCATAATTTATTACAATGTATGGTAACAGCAGTGTATTAATAACCAGCAGCATGTCAGCTTTGTTTCTCTACCATTCCTTTATTGAATTTGGTTTTGCTGCTGGGTCTGTTGCTTAATGTAATACTTCTGAATTTGTCTATATTTTTTAAAGCAGAAAGGGGACAGTCTCAAAAAAAACCCAACCCCCCCCAAAAAAAAAACCCCACCACCCTACAATATTTGCAGTCAAGGGAGAAAAAAAAGTTTAAAATTCTGAAGGCTGTAAGTCTCTATTTATTGAGTGTTGTCATCAGTGGATGCTGATGTTTGCTGGGAGGGAGGACACTGGTAGGGATGGAGGGTTTGCAATCTACAATAAACCTTCAAAATTTTGCTTTTGTCATGGTTAGATGAGTGTCCAAATGCAGGTTTACTTTTGCTTCCAAGTGTCTAAATGCAGAAGCTGCTCCATGGCCCCTCTGTGTTGGTGCACCTTTCCCTATGCCTTTCCCCTTGGAAAAAAAAAGTCAAAATGCATTTGCTGGTCCTGGAACAAGCCTGGCTGGTCCTTTCTTTCCATTCCCACTATTAAAATATCCCAGGAGAAGGCCAACTGCCTTTAGCAGAGTTTCATGGGATGTGGCTTCTTTGTGTGATTTTAACAGCAGTTTTGCAAGCAGCAAGGACAGGGGATTGCTGCTGTTTCCGAGTTCAGAATCCCAAATACACACACACACATGCAGCTCTGTAAAGTTAAAGTGTTTTTCTTTGATTAGAAAAGCAGTTGGGATTTCAAACTGCTGGAATTTCCATCTAGTCTTGTCCTATGTGTGAGCTCAGCCCCTCAGGTGGAGCTGTCCCTGTGGCTCCTGCTGCTGCTCACTGACAGACTCACTGCATGAACAGGAGTAATTATCTTTTTTCTTTTTAGATTATTTTCAGCAGGTCATTTTTTTGATCTAGCTCACCCCAGAGCTCCACTGCCAGCTTTGGGAGGTGGTGGAATTCCTGGAGCAGGGCCAGGCAGGGCATGGAGCTGCCCCTTTCAGAGTCAGCCCAGGCTTGAATTAGATTGACACAACTACAAACCCACAGCTACAGAAAAATCAGATAACAATGTGAGCATGGTTTGGGTTTTGTGGTTTGGGGTTTTTTCCTATTCCTTTTTGCCCTCTACTTTGTTTCAAAAGGCCACTTGAGTGCTCTGAGTGAAGTATCTTAGGTAAGTGGCAATTACTGTTCTTAAAGTGCTTTAGAGCTCAGACATGTGGTATTTGGTCACAGAGATTTCTGAGTTACAGCAGTTGCCCTGTGTGAAGCACCATGCAGCAGCAGATGTTCAATATTCTGCCCTGAGACACTAATCTCTTCATGTTTAAAGTTATTCCTGGAAATACAAAACCTGAAGAGGGTCTGTAATAAGATAGTAAAAAAGCTGGTGTGTAGATGCAGAAGCAAAACAGTAACAGAGTTATGATGGGTGAAAAGAAATCCAAACCCTTGTCAGTTCTGTAAATGGATGAGTTGGAATAGGCAGATGTTTCTGTTCTGTATCTCTTGCCATCCTCTCTTGCAGCACTGTGGGGTATTTTGCCTTACAGCTGTGTGGTGTAGAGTGCTGGGACCTGTCTGTGGGTACCTCCTGTGTTCTGTTGTCCTGGGACTCAGGTTTCAAGCTGTCCTCCAGACCCCCTGTTCCTGAAATGGATTTCAGCAAGCAGCATGAGTAAACTGGAGCAGAATTAAGCAGTTTGCCCTGTCATTTGGGGTTTGTCCATCCCAAATAGTGACCTTCTGCAAGGGGGGTTTGAGCTTTCTGTGTTTGAAGGGGTTTTGTTCCTAAAACAGCATGTTCACTGTTTCCAGGTACGTGTGTCCATGAGACAAGATGGAGAGAAGATAGTACAGTGAGGGGGTGGCCTTGTGGACGGGATGGCTTTCCTGGACAACCCCACCATCATCCTGGCCCACATCCGGCAGTCGCACGTGACCAGCGACGACACGGGCATGTGTGAGATGGTCCTGATCGACCACGACGTGGACCTGGAGAAGTTCAACCCCTCCTCAGCACATGGGGACAGCGGGGCAGAGCCACAGGGCAGCAATGGGGACACTCAGGGCTATGTATACTCCCAATCAGTCGACATTACCTCAAGCTGGGACTTTGGAATCCGAAGACGATCGAACACAGGTGCGTGGCGTTGGCAGCAGTGCAGCAGCAGCAATGCAGCAGCACTGGCCTCTCATATCCAGCTTCTCTCAGTCTGGCTTGCATGGACAAACCAGAGCAGGACTTGCCTGGTGTCTGTCAAACTTCTTTTGTGATGTTGAGGCCCTTTTATAGAAGGATACGTAATGATTCAGTTACTTTACTGTGCTGTCAGCTGAGCCTTAATTGCTGTTTTACCTATTCCTGTACAGAGGAACATTGAGGTAGTCAGTTTTATATATATAAAAAAATTCAGATTGTGAAGACATCAAATCTAAATCCAAAGTACATGAACAGTCTTTGATATCTCTATTGTTACTGTCTGGAGGGGTGTTAACTTTTGAACAGGATAGTTATTTTCTGAGAAAAAAATCTGCCTAGTGAGGCATCAAATGTATTTGTTATAAAAGAGAGGAATGAAGTTTGATGTGAGCCAGCAAAGGGAGTGATTTGTCTGTATTTTGTCTCCTGAAGTTTTATTTCTGAGAAGAACCTTGAGCTAGGCTTTCAGGTACCAAATTAGAAAGTTTAAGGGTGAACACCTTTGCAAAATACACTCATTTTGTCGTGACTGGCAGAAAGCTCTCCCATGTGGTGTTTCATACAAGGGATATCCAGACTTCTGCTTACACCTGAGGAATATTATGAACAGGACCTCTGTGAGGTAAAATACAGATGAGAATGTTGGTGTGCAGGGGTCAGTACTGACCTCCTTTTACCTGTTTCTGTATATATCTTTTTAAATTATTTCTGCAAGTATTATAACACCACCTAGAGCCCAGAAAGCACCTCTGTGCTCTGCATCACCAGGAAAATCTGTGTGCTGTTGGAGGTACTGAAATGCCTTTTACAAGTAGGAAGTTGTGAAAGGTTCCAGAAAAGCTGGGGCACTGATCTCCTGTGGCAGAGAGCGAGGTTTGGAATAAAGTGAGATTGGAGCCCAGGCTGGCAGGAAGGCATGGGGGGAATCCAGGCTGCCCTGGGCTGGGGGAGCTCACAGTGCACATCATGAGGAGGGAGAGGCAGAGTTGGAAGATTTATAGAGTTACTCCAGAAAATGATTCTGTAGGATCATTTCACCCAGGGAGCAGACTGATGGAGTAATCCCCATTTGAATTATAGTTTGAGGTCACTTCAGGTGCCAGCTGGGGACATATCCTAAAATGAGGGTTGGGAGCAGATTCTGTGCTCAGCTCTGCATGGCAGGAGGGGTCAGTGCCAGGAGCTGGGTGTGGGTGAGCAGCAAACTGCCCAGCCCAGGAGCAGAGGCTCATCTCTGTGCTGGCCCTTCATGGAGACACAGCTGTGTTTGGGCAGTGTTTGAACAGTGACACCAAAAACTTTCACTGGGTGCCTGTGACACTGGGCCTTGACTAATGCACATTTCTGGAAGGGGCTGGCCATTCCATCTGATGGGGCACTGCTGTCCCCCACTGAAGGGTTGGTTTGGATCAGCTGTGGCTGGAGGAGCAGGATGGACTCAGGGAAGGTGGTGGTGGCTCTGCTCTTGTGCATTTGTTTTGACAGGGGCTGGAAGTGTCAAGCAGGATAAAAACATGCATTACTCTTGCTTTTAGTCTACAGTTTCTCCTTTATCCTTTGTTTACCTGTTCATCTAATAGATCTTTTATGAGGGCTCGTTTGGGAAGAAAGGAGTTTGGAAGGTAATTTTGAGCTGCAGTGTGGGCAGTAACTAGTACAAATCTGGAGCTTTTCTTTCAGAATAAAATATCTATGCTACCACAGTGTTTTCCCAATATTTAAGCTTTTGAAGAGGGATATTTTTCTTATTTCATTAAGCGGAAGCTACTTTGAGGTATCCAGATTCTAGCATCGTGTTGACTTAAATGGGAGATACTTATCAAAGTCCTCATTTGTGCTTGTACCTTAACCTGCTTGTTACAGCTGTTAAACCTCAAAGGAGTATTTCTTTAATCAGTTCCCTGATTGACAGTTTTTATGGGGAAAAAAAATTACTTCCTTGTCCACAATTCAGTTCAAAGACCTAAATGTAAAAGAGTAACAACAGAAGGGATAGAAAATATTTGTTAATATTTTTAAATTGCTGAAAAGGCTCAGGGAACTCCAATTGTATCCAAAAAAATGTCAGAGTAATTTAGCATTTTAGAATCTCTTCTACAAACCCATTTTAGTTAATGAATTATCTCAATACATCAAAATTGCTAATATATCCAGAAAATTGTTTCCTTCGGGGATCAGCACTGTTAGTTCTGCTTCCCAGTCTAATCTGCTTATTTTGAGTGGACATTTCACAACATCAGTGGTTTCTTGGTCATTGTTTTGGATGGCTTCCATCAGGATTTCCCCCCAAGAAAGCTCTTTCTGTTAATACAAAAGGTAATCTGAGTTGTTGTCTGGTACCCTGGGCTGCAAGTTCTTTGGTATCAGAACTATTTGGGGCTTTTTTTTTTCCCAACCATATTTTGAAGATGGAGTCAAAATATATGTAAAGAAATAGTATATTCATTTTAGGATTTGACTAATGTTGTGAAGATACAAATCATTTATTTTACTACCTATAAACTGTTTCAGCCTACTGAAGAAAAAGCTGTGCTAATTTATATCGCTTTGACATTTTATAATTTTCATGATTTTTAGATAAAGGATTTTATATTTAAAACTTTAATAGTCTAGTCTGAGTTCATTTATCTTTAATTTTTGAAACGGGTAGAGTAATTCATAACAGTAATTTTATTCCTGTAATGTAATATTCACTTCAGTTCATTTGTGCATTAAAATTCCTTTAAGACCGTTATTAATGATTTATATAATGAAATGTCATATTAATCACAGAAGTTTTCACATTTTATTATTCTCTTCCATGTTAATACTATCTTTATGATCTCTATTAATGTTTTATATCCTCTAATTTCAATTATAAATCAAGAACATTTTCATGTTTTTGTTGGTATTTGCTTTTCAGGGGTGCCACCTTTAAAATTTTATGACTTTTTCCCCTACATATGCAGTATAAAACATCTTTATTCATATAAAGGTAGTTAATTATGTCTTTGTTTATAGTAAACTTTCATTGACAAACTTATAGTTGTAATATTTCTTTTCAAGCTCAGAGACTAGAACGTCTGCGGAAAGAGAGACAAAATCAAATAAAATGCAAAAACGTTCAGTGGAAAGACAGAAATACTTCTTGCTCAGGTAAAAGAAAATATCTTTTATTTGCCTCCTGGTTTTATTCCTGCCTTGGATGGTTACAAGATTTGCAGTTTGTGATTTTCCCCCAGGGTTTCAGGGCATGGAGGAAATTCCAGTTCTTTGTGCTGTCCCAGGGGTGCCATGGCCAGGGCACTCCACGGTGCCAACAAAGCAGAGGAGAGCAAAAAGTGCTGAACACCTGAGATTATGGGGTGGCTGCTTTGGGTTTTGCCCTGGGAGGCACCACTGTGGTGTTTGTGTGTTTGTCACCTCGGGGTGGCAGGGCCAAGCTCTGGTGGCACTGGGGGACAGGAGGTGGCACTGCCCCAGGGCACTCCCTGCCAGCTGTCTGCACTCCAAATGCAGCAGCACAGTCTCCATGGGACTCCCCAGCCATTTCCAGCAGCATTTGGTGCCCTGGGTGCTGTGGAAGATTTTGCAGAGTTTACTTGTATAGAGTATTTTTGTAGCTACTTTTTTAGGTAAGATGCAAATCTTAAGAAATAAAGAGTAAATGTATGATCTGCTTAAATGCAAGCATAATAAATGCTGGGCTTAGCTTATCTGGCCTTTCCTTGGTAAAACTATTATCACTGATTTCTCAAAAAAAATTAAATTCTATTTTTGTTAATTATATAATTAAATATTTGTGAGTGGATGTTCTACACAGTTTAAATTGTAATATATGAAATTACAAATCTGTCTCAATTTCCCTATTTTAGAGCTCAAGCTAGTTTCTATTTCTGTTGTATTTGACACACATTCAAACCTTTGTATGGTCTGTCATGCCTACTTCTTTCAAAATTTGTGTATATCTTAATGAGGTCCCTCTGTAATCTCCCTTTTTTTGCCTAATTCCTCATATCTCCGTGGCTGTCATTTGCAGAACGTTCTCCAGCACTCTAATATCTTCTTCAGAGGAGTGAACAAAGCTGCTCACATGAGCAGCACAGTCTCACTAATCCTTAATTCAGTGTTCAGCTGTGCTGGATACCCCTGTTAATGCATTCTGAAATGTTTTTGCCTTTCTCCTTCTGTAAGCAGAGTTGTAGGTTTTAAAGGTTAATCTACCATAACCTCCAACTCTTTGCTCAATATTTTACAGCATTTGGCCACTGATGATGCAAATCTGTCTCCTGTGTCTGGTGCACTGTGAGCTAGCTCAGGCTGCACATCCCCTCCCTCCTGTGCTGCCCTGCAGACACTCATCCTCTGTCCCCAGCAGTCACACGTGTCCCCTCTGAGCAATGTGCTGCCATTGCAGGCAGATGGATCAGTCCCTGCCTGCTGCAGAACAGATTTCAATGAAAAAAATAAATAAGTTGCACAGAAACTCCGGGCAGGCGGGGTCTGTTGGCAGAGCTGATTTTCCTTCTCTGAGATCTGAGTGTTTCTCCTTCCCTTGCATGAGCAGCAGCACTGCAGCATGGAGAAAGAGCAGCCCTTGAGGATATCCTCTGTACCTTTACATCTTACACTCCTTCATTTCAGAGCTTGTAAAATGCAAATTACAATATATCAAGGAAATCCTTCCAAAGCCTTGCATTCAGCCCATACAGAATAAAAACTTGCTTTTTCACTGGTAGAGTAAAACCTTTGTATTGGATTCCAAGGTCCTTTCCAAGTGCCCAAGAATTACCAGTTAAAGGTAAAACTCCAGCATAGTGCTTTAGATTTTTTTAAAAAAACAACTGGTATAAGAGCTTGTTGAAAAACCAAAACAATCTAATGGAGTTAAAGTGGCCGCATTGAAAGGGATTAAATCAAGCTTTTTTGGCTAATTGCAGCCTCTCACAAGCCCGCTGGGAATCTCTCAGTGCCAGTATTTAGCACCTCTGCCAACTGCCTGGATTTTAAGGCAATCTGCTGATAAAAATAAATGGAGCTTTTGCCTAGTTATCATTTGACAGGTTTTAATTTTGCACTCTAAGAAATGAACCAGCTCCCTGCAGATCAAGTCCCAGGTCATTCTGCCTTGGGAGCAGTTCCATTTCCCTGGAGAGGCTGGATGGAAATCTGTGAGCTGTGAGGGAATCCAAGGGCAGGAGGGCTGGGCTGGGCTTGGTTCTGGGCAGTGATTGATGGAGTTTGGGGCTCTTGGTTCCTGGAGCAGATGTGGGAAAGCTTGTCCAGCTTAAGTCACAGCTCCTGCAGATGAGACCCGTTGGTGCTGATGTGCTGAAACACCCTGGGCTCTGCCCTCATTTCACAGTGGCCTTGTAACAGAAGAAATCCTGGTTTTTAGGGGTTTTTAAAATATGTCTGTAAATTGGAAGTTGAGTTGTTGTTGGAAATTCAGCTGTGCACTTCATTCACACAAAAAGGCTTTTATGAGCCTTCACAGACCACACAAAGACCTCCTGAACTTGCATCCGCTTTGTTTTTTGAAAGCTTTTTTGTTTCTATTGTTCAGGCTGTTGATCTGGCAGGGTGGTTTCAGGTTTGGCATTTTTATAAGCCATGAGAAGTAAAACCCGCAGCAGTGTCCCTCTGGGCTGAGGTGTGATGCCAAGCCTGCAGCTGGCAGCAGTGCAGGGCAGCAGTGCAGGGTCACTGCAGGGTCACTGTGATGCCCTCCTCTGCTGTGCCATGCTGCAGGCTCAGTGGGAGCTGTGCTCTCCATGTGGCAGCAGTGCAGGGAGCAGTGCAGTGTCACTGCAGGGTCACTGTGATGCCCTCCTCTGCTGTGCCATGCTGCAGGCTCAGTGGGAGCTGTGCTCTCCATGTGGCAGCAGTGCAGGGCAGCAGTGCAGGGCAGCAGTGCAGGGTCACTGCAGGGTCACTGTGATGCTGTGCTCTGCTGTGCCATGCTGCAGGCTCAGTGGGAGCTGTGCTCTCCATGTGGCAGCAGCTCCTTTCCTTCCTGTGCCCTGCTCATTTGGGAGAAGGTAGGCAAGCAGAAAGACCAGGAATCATTCTCTTGATTGTTATCCTGACTCGAGTGGATCTTATACTGTACAGGAAAAACTCCCCTTTTTCTCAGCTTAAACAGGAGCTTCATTCAAAGTTCTTAATGGTTTCGTGTCTTTGGGCTGTGAAAGAGGGGTGGTAGATCCTGCCCTGCCGAAGCAGCTGTTGGTTTATTTATTTGATTTTGTGCTCCCTCTTACGATGTTATCTGTCTGTGGTGAGCAGCAGCCTCTGTACAGCTCCTCACACGGTGCCTCTGATCTCTCTGTGATCTGCAGCAGAGGAGCTGAGCTCGCTGTTTGAGAAGAAGAATTTCCGAGTGAGGTCTCCGTGTTCTGGGAAGCAGTCGATGCTGTCGGTGCGGCTGGAGCAGTGCCCCCTGCAGCTCAACAACCCCTTCAACGAGTACTCCAAATTCGATGGCAAGGTCAGTGACAGGCTGTGTGCCACCCTGGGTGACACCAGGGGCCCTGGGCACTGCCCCTGGGCTCTGACTGTGCAAGACCAGTCACACTTCAGAGTGTCCATCAGCTATTGGCAGTGCTTCTCTAGAAATGAGCAAATGTGGTGGTGCCAGGCTCAGGAGAACCATTTCTGCTGTTTCCAGTACAAATTTCTGGGCTGGGAATTAGGCTTCTCCACCTTGCTATTTCCTTCCGAGCAGGTTAGTGAGGTGCACCTTTATTGTGACAAAATCCTGGGATGTCTCTCTAGAGTTGATGCTGAGACCCTTTGTATAAATGATTGATTATTTGGCATTAAAAAAACCCCCAAAACTGTTCAATCAACATCACAGCACTTGCTGAATATTCCATGATTTGAGTCTTTGTCCTCAGTGCTCTACTGAGAGTGGAAGAAGCCGTGATCTGTTTTGAGGGTGGAAAACTCAAGTATCAGTAGGTCAGATGCACTAATCAATGTATTTCTGCACAAATGCTCATTTGTGTAACACAGGGAGCAGATTGGCTGCAAACCTGGCAGCTCATGGGAGTCAGGAGATGGATCTGGTGTCGCTCAGACTGGGGGATAAATGTCTTCCCTCTACTCCATATTGGCAAATATTTTTCTCTGTCGTCAAGTCTAGAAACTGAAATATAAACATTGGTGTGATGGATCATTGTCATATTGTTCCAAAACAAGTATAAATACTCCACAGATCTGTTTTCTACTAGATTTGTTTGTGGAATCTCCTGTGGGAGGATGGAGTTTGAGCTTCATTACCGTCGTGATGGAAGAATTTCATATTCTGTTAGGTGTTCTTGAAGTGGAAAGTCAGATCCATAATTCCACTGACATTTCTAGGAGTATCTGGAATATTTGTGGAATGGTAACCTTTAGGCTATGAAGTTCAAGTGCAAAAGCTTCTCTATTGTGATTTTATATTTATTAGCATGTGGTAATTAGTGCTAATTAAGGTTTTCCAAATTCCTGGCCTCATTAATGAGCAGCGGCAGCACTTCCATGCTGACAGCACCAAGAGGCCTTTTTTCCTAAACTCCAGGTTTGTTGTTCTTGTGCCATGGAATTTCAGCTGGGCAAACATTTAAATGAACTTTCATGCCAGGTATAGGGGAAATGAAAATCAAATACTTCTTTATTAAGAGAATTCTGTTATAATCCAGTCATGTTCAAGTCTTATTTCTCGGAAACTTGAGAAACTTCAGCATTTCCTTTCCCTCTTTGATAATCCAAGCTAATCTTTACTGTATTCATTGTAGTTGTCTATAATGAACGTTGTAGTTTTCACCTGTTGAAGTCAGGTACATTTAACAGGTGTTTGTCCACTGGAAGCAAGTTGTACTCCACATGTCAGTTTGAGAGGTTAAGGAAATGCCTCAGTGTCACTCAATTGTGACTTGCAGGGTCTGGTATGAATTATCTCATGTGTGATCTGCAAATCAAAATACCTTCTTTACAATCCAAAATAACTGAATGGGCATTTTGTTAGAGTATGATCTCACTCATAATTAATTTCTTATTTCTGAATAAACTGTTAATTTATTATTATATAATTATATTTATAATATATAATTATAATGAATTAATTATAATTAATTTATTATTTTTATTAAACTATTCATTTTAACACCATTGTTTCTATTACTGTGTTAGTGTATCAATAGTTTGCATTAAAAGTTTATTCTCCATAGTTCTGTATGTATTATCTAGTTTAATGCTTGGCTGACCATCTGAGATGTAGAAGAAAGTCCAGCTGTGAGTTATTTTACCTCAGTTCTCCTGTATTTTCAGTCACTAAAAACACCAAAAATCATTTGAGCTTTTAAATATTATTTTTAATGATGTATCGTATGTCTTGTATTTATTTTTATTGATAATAGATGAGCAGTATTTCNACTTGCAGGGTCTGGTATGAATTATCTCATGTGTGATCTGCAAATCAAAATACCTTCTTTACAATCCAAAATAACTGAATGGGCATTTTGTTAGAGTATGATCTCACTCATAATTAATTTATTATTTCTGAATAAACTATTAATTTATTATTATATAATTGTATTTATACTATTTATTTTTATTGATAATAGATGAGCAGTATTTCACAGAAATATAATTCTTTCGGGGAACAGGGCATGACTTATTTACATAATTAACAGAGCT
>VWYP01015627.1:25214-85214 GCA_013400435.1 Pycnonotus jocosus | reverse complement strand
TTCTATGGGCATTACTTCTATAAATTTTATGTAGCACCTTTTCTTTCCCTAAAACATTGCAGTTGTTGTCTAGGTGTTCGTATTTTGGGGTTGGAGGTAAAGGAGAACTTGAAATTACTTTTAAATGAAAGAACTTTCTATTATATTTATCTGTCTGGAGGCAATAAATCTGTTTCAGCAGATTAAATACTGACTTCTTTATAAAACCCTGTTTTCTCAAACCTCTTATCAGCAGCACTTGGCAGTAATCACACCTAAGGAAACTTATAATTTTCTTCAAGGAGGTGACACTGACAGAATTAAAAATGAAGGAGCCCCCTGAAAAGCCAGTTCATTACAAATTAACAGTGGTCCTAGCAAAGCAGTGGGCTAAGGCGTGTCAAATAGTGATATGGATAAAGAAACCCAGCATTTGGAGCTGTCAGCGCCGGGAGCAGAGCGAGCCTGGGAACAAATTAATCACATATTGTCAACGCAAAGTTGCATCAAATTAACACATCGGATTCCAGCATATTAATGTGAGAATGCTTTCACCTGATTATTACTGCAAACCATTGCCACTCTCTGACTGCAAAGATATAATTAAATTGCTAAATAGAAAGTGCATATAATATCTCTGCATGCATTTAGGATGCATGAGCTGAAAAGATCACATCCCAGTAAGTGACAGTTTCTATTTGGAGGAAAACTTTACTTTTTTTTCCTCTCTCTTATTTACTTGGGAGTACTAGAGGATGAAATTAGAAAAGTTAGTGCTGTTGTTTGCACTCCCTACAACTTGGTGGAACTCAGGCTGGGTTGAACTGATTGGTTGTGCTGCGTGGGAGGGAGGAATTCTCTTCCCTCTGCTCCCTCTGCTCTGCCTTCTGTGGGGCAAGGAGAGGGAGGAGGAGATGCTCTGGAGTTTTGGAAGAATAATATCAAAAAGCAGATGTTAATACCTCAGTAATGATGCTGTTAGCTGATCTTAGAGAGGCTGCTGGTTGATTTGTTTAAAATTAAAATCTGAGATGGGATAGTGCTTAAAGTGGGCACAAGTATTGCTCGTGCTGTGTGTGGAGCTGGCTTTGCTCGTGGGTTTGTTACAGAGAAACCTGTCCTGACATTCACAGAATCACAGAGTTGTTGGGGTTGGAAGGGACCTCTGGAGATCATCCAGTCCAGCCCCCTGCCCAGGCAGGGTCACCCAGAGCAGGGGACACAGGGACACTCCCAAGTGGGTTGGGGATGCTCCAGAGAGGGAGGCTCCAGAAACTGCCTACTGATTTTATGGGAGAGATGGAAATTCTGTTCTGATATTTGATTTCAGCCACTGCTGTGAAGTGAAGCCATTGGCAGAATGAGGGAGCTGAGAGAGGGGCTGACCCTGCCCACAGCCCCTGGAGGACCTGGGGGGGGACAGCAGCTCTTCCCAAGCAGCCACTTCTTCTTTAAATCTTCCTTTAAAAATAAAATAGGAGAAGGAAGGCAAACAGCCAGTACAGTGAAACACGCAGGAAAATTGGTGATGCCTTGAAATTAAAAGCATTTTTTAGGCCATGGCCATTTAAAGCAGCTTAATTAGAATTAAAGAATTTTAAAGAGTTTTTATAATGCACTTGTTAATCTTTTGGCTGAATCATATTGCGTTTTATTCTATCTAATTGATTTTCAGCAATTTAGTAGTGTCATTATCTTTCCCTTAATTACAGATCAAATCAAATGAAAAACGTATTCACAATTTGAGGTTCTTAACAGCCAAAGAAATATGGAAATGTTTTATTAGCACGTGTTTCTAATGGCTGCTGTTTGCAGAAGAGTTGGATGTGTCTGTTTCTTGTTGGGAGAAACATTCCTGAGGGAGACAAAGTTTTAAATTTCTCATAGCACAGTCTTTTAGACTATGCCTTTACTTTGACCCTAGTAGCTGAAAAATCATTTTAAAGCATTGATGGTAATTATGGAGAAAGGGCTCACTTATGGGTTTGTTTAAGCACCATGAAATCACTAATCAAAGAGTTCTTGTTTTGTAGTTAAATATTAAATGTAAGTGAAGTGGTAATTGGTTTATTCTTGATTCCAGCATAAATTTATATTTCACTAAATTATTATTTTATTTATTTAATATTTCCCATTCAGAGTTTGTAAAGGCAATATAATGGTCAGGGCTTTTCCATCTAAATTCTTTTGTTTCCCTATCTGAACCAAAGAGGGAGAAAATTCTCACTATCTTCTTAATACTAGTAGAGCTTGCTTGATTTACTAATAAGAGCAGTTTCTCAGATCTTTGTGGAGATTGAATTTATGAATTTAGCACACCTCAGGCTGCTATGGACCTAAATCCTGGGGGAAAAAATGTTGAGAAGGCTTTATGTCAGAAAGTGTCCTGCATCAAAGTTGCTTGAACAGCCCATCAGTGCATTTTCATATATTTTAAGGGCAAAAGCTTCCTGGGGTTGAAATCTTTAATGGTCCTTTTAGAGGTGCCCCTGAGTGCCATGTGGCTGTTGGGGCGGTGGAGGGGAGACCCCTCCTTAAACTGGTTCTGTGTGATGGATAACTGGTGTTATTTATTATTTATTTTCTATTTTTTCAGTCCTGGGCTCCTTCCCAGTGCTGTGGGACCTGCCCTGGCACTGTGGGGTGGGGGATCTGTGACATCCCAGTCCAAGAGTGCAAATTCCTCCCTGAGTGCAAGGAAACTTGGCTTTAAGGGGGGGGTTTGGGGGCTGATTCTGAAAAAGAAATCGCCTGGTGGAGGAAATCAAATCCCATCTCCATGAGCAGCCTGACTCCACATCACATTCTGTCTCTCTGATGGTTTTTAAATTGAGGAGCAAAAAGCTGTTGTGATAGTGTCACTAAACATTGAAGAACACATTTCCATATAAAACCATTCCTAGGTAGGAAATTTCAGTTAATAATAATTTGGAGACAAACTTATAGTAAAACTTGAGCATATTAACTCTAAGGAGTTTAATTTGAGCTCTGGGGGAAATGATGTCTCGAGGTAGGTACAGTAAAACTGATGAGATTGCAGGCAGGTTTTACAGATGATTTTCTCTTTCTTTTAAGAATAATTGAGTCATTTTAATGATAAGCCTTGCTTGGCTTCTTTGAATGGACTGCGTGTAATTAGTTGTAGCTTCAACTTTGAAATGTTGTGACAGAAAATGTGTCGTTTAGCGGGTGCATTTTTTCCAGCATCCGCCTTTAATATTTGTTCATTTTCCGCAACGCGCAACTTCGCCACTTTGGGTCAAATCGCAGCCGCGGCTGTGTTCCCTTTGTTACCTCGATTGTTTCCTTCAGGATGAGGGAGAATAATTGCACAGAACATGTTTTGCAAGCAGCTGGAGCCCCGTTCCAGCTGAGTGCAGCACCTGCGGGCCGGCGGCGGGGCCGTGCCAGCCCGGGCTGGCGCTGCCGGGCGCTGCCGCTGCCCTTCTGCAGCTTCAGCTGGCACCGGTGCCAGGGAATGCACACTGCCTGGGCTAGACTAATTAGAGGGATGATTTGTGAAACGCTGGCTATTTATTTAATTAATCACCGGCACAAAGCTATAAAACCCATATTTTAAAAATCCCTGTTAGTTTGCCATGTGGTTAATAGATTGTGGCACATTAAAAAGTGACACGGTGATGTATTAAAAATGTTCCACCTAAGGTTGGCTGATGTCCTCGAGGAACTTGAGCTGTCTGCTTTGTGCAGCAGAAGCAGAGGATTAGAGGCTGATCTGTTCAAGGATTGAATATTTCTGAAAACATTTATCTTTTTTAGAGCATCTGTTCGTTAAAATAGATCGTGGCGTGTTCCTTAACACACAAATAATGTTTATGGTGTAGTTTTAATTATAAGTTTCGGTTGCATTTTGTTATTACAAAGAATAACTCTATTCCTCAGTATTAAATTGTAATGTTTATTACTAAGTAAAATAAATATAATTCTTCTGAAGAGGCTGTTCCTTCTCCTCAATAGAAGGAATTCAATGATGGTTTGGGGTAATGAATGCATTTCTGCTGCAGCTGGAGCAACTCCACTTGGATCAATCTAGACGTGTGTTTTATCCCTCCCTGGAGCTGTGGGAGCTGAGCAGCCCAGGGCTGCAGGGGCAGGGTGAGCTGGTGCCACACAGCTGCTGGGACATCCCACCCTCTGTGTTTGCTTGGGCACGTGGAGGGGGAGCCAGTGTGGGGCAAAATGCTACGGGAGTGTGGCAGGGGAGGGATGGACAGGGTCATTTGTCCTAAATCTGACACCTGTATGGACATAAACACAGCCTGGGCTGTAACAGGGTGGACCTGGGGTTTCTCCCTCCTCCATGTTGCACTTGTCAGAAAAAAAAGGCAGTATTAAGAATTCACATTAATAGCACTCCAAGTAAAGCAGATTTTAATTCACAGAGAGTTGTATAAATGAATGTGTGTTACTATAATTGAAACGTGCTGTTACCAGCATTATGTGTCTTATTCTTTGCTCGGGACTCACATAATTTTATTAATTGTGGGAGTGAATGCCAAGCAAGGGCAGGCAGTGATTTGGGTGCTTGGCTGTGTGGTTATTTATGTAAATCTTGGTTTTGAGGTGCTGTAGAGGCGTGCTCAGGTGGAAGCGTGGAAGGAAACTGTCCAGCTCGGAGGTGATGCCTCTCAGCTGTGTGTTGTATAATTAACTGGTACATTAGGAGGGGGCTGGAATAAAACATGAGCATGTTCATGCAGCCTGGAGCCGGGGTTGTAGTGATCATTGCAATGCAGAGGACGCATTGCTCAGAGCTGCTGCTGCCTCTGCAGCCTGTGAAACATCTGGACCTTTAATTGACAAATCGCGTGGTGCCGTACAGAGCAGGCATGCTAAGTGAAGTCAACAATTTAGAATAAAAAATAATAGTGTGTTATTTACCTTGGAGTTAAATATTCATACTTTGTTATGCTTTGGGTAACAGGAGATTACTGGGTTAAATTTTTATGAATAGTGACAGCGTGAATAAGATAAATTAAGTATTTAATGATGTTAATGGAGTTTTACATCGTGATCTGCTAACTCTGCAGCACAAGCTGGGGTGATAGGAAGGAGAATCCTCTCTTCAGAGGGGAACAACTTTGAGGCTTCACTGAGAGGCTGCAGAGCTGGCAGTGTGCTGGGGGTGCACCCCAACCTCCCTGGGGTGTCCTCCACACGTGGTTTAAGCATAACATAGGGAACCAAGTGCCCAAAATAATGAAAAACTCCAGTGCTGGTGTAACCACCTGATGAAATAAACCCCATTCCCATTTTGCCATGGTAGGGAATAACGTGATGGGTTGGAGAAGGAAAGGAAAAAAGAAAAATATGGTTCCTTATATTGCCAAAAACGTCTGTGCTCTGATCTCTTAGAACTTTCTGTGTGTTGTAAGTGCTGGGTTATTGTATTCCCACTTTTCCCCTTCAAGTATTTTCTGTGTGTCAGTTAAATACATAAGTTATGTTGTGGAGGTGATTGCTGGATCACAGAGTGTATTCAGCAGCCTGTCACCCAAACCAAAAAACATTTAACTGAGTTTAAAAGTGAGAAGACATTTTGCATTTGGGAAGGGAAAAGCATTTGTTTCCATTTTGTGCAGTGTTTAGCGTTGTTTGCTGGGAGGTGAGTCAATGACTTGAATTAATTATAATTACTGAAGAGACATATACTGATTGAGCAAATAAAGTAGTAAGCTCATTCGTGCCAAGGCCATCTAATTAAATGCTAACTTTGGGTAAGCTAGATGTGCATGAAAGATTAATTTTAAGAGGTTTTTATGACTCCCACTAAATAATGATTCAGTAAAATCTTTGCATTATATCATTAGAACATCTAATCTTAAAGTGATATAACATTTAGTCACAGAACTCCATTGTGCAGGAAGAGGCAGTAAATTGTCAGTGTTGAAAATCAATCACTTTTCTCTTGGAAATGTTTATGGACTTTGTTTTAATTTTGTGCCGTGGTGTGCAGTGAAGCAAAACAGGAGTGAGAAGGACAGGGTGAACCCGAGTGTCCCACAGCTCCCTGTTCTGCAGGTGCTGCAGCACCTTTTAGGGGTGAATTGTCCTGGGATGGACGAGCATTCCCTCGTGGACTTCAATTAAAATTTGATTTTAAAGCTTAGAAAGACATTTTCTATTGGAAAAACTGATAGATTTAATTTTTTAAAAAAAATTTGACATACTGTAGGAGAGCACCATTAATAAAAATACTAGGAAAATTTTCTATGATTTATTGTACATTTTCAGTGTATTCAGTTACTTCTCACTTTCTTAAAGGATTGGTGGGATATAACATTTCTAACAATAAAAGCTTAATGGAATCAGATTTGTGATTTCCTAGAAAATTAACGAGATATTTTGTCAATTTTATTCCAGACTTCATTTGTCAGAATATACAGTGTCCAGTGACAAGCTAAAAGAATTTTTTGACAAATTAACTGTGCCACAGGTGACAGATCAGGAAAATGTTAATTTAACAGCCCCTTTATGCTTCCCAGATTTATTGGAGGCTATTAAGGAAACTCCAAATGGTAAGGCCCCTGGCCCTGAATAGATTTTCCATTGAATTTTATACAGGATCTATTAATAAAGTTTGATGCTGCCTCTTTGAATATCAGTAATTGTCCTTCATCTTCTGGGTTTCCTTAGTATTTCCACTTGGAATACAGTTTTTAGTTGGGAGCAAGGAGTAATTGTGGTTCCAGTAATGCCTGTGGTCTGGTTCTGAGTGATTCCTCGTGGACAGGAGACTCCAGGTCCATGAGAAGCCAGGAGTTGTCCCTGCTGGTGTCACTGACCCTGGGCACAGGGTGGTCACTGTGTCCCTGTGCCCAGTCCCACCACACCCCATGGGCTCTGGGCACAGCACTAATTGAGCTCTCAGGGACCTCCTGCACAATTCATATTCTGCAGGATGGGCTGAGGAGATGGATTCACTCTGTCCCACAGACAGGGGCCTGATGGCTTGCATTTATAATGTGGTTCTGAACAAAAGCCACCAATTTGCAATAAACACAGTGGAGGTTTGCTCCAGACCCCCTTGATGTGGGACTGATCAGTCTCAGCCCTGACCCACAGGTTTATACAAACATTTCCTGCCCAAAGTGACAATGGATCTTCTCATTACTGCCAGAAAATCTAATTGGCTTCAGGTTTCAGATTCTCTAATACCTCATGGCCATCAGCTTTACAGACCTTTAATTGATAAAACTATTTCTCTGGCTTTTTTAAAGATCTGGAGTATAACAGCAGTGCTCTGAGCTGTTTCCCAGTGCTGCTGGTGGTGGGATTGCTCCCTTTGCTCCCAGAGCAGTTGGCATCCCCAGAGGTGTGTGGGTTTTACCTGCTTTAAGTCACCTGTCATTTTGGTGTTCACATGGAGTGAACAGGATTGCTGTGGTGGAGGGAGTTTGGACAAGAAAGATGAAAAAACTAAGGTAGAGGAGGTAGAGGAGATTTAGAGATGGGGAAGAGCTAAGAAAGGTTTAGTTAATAAAAACCAGCAAACCCCAAGTAAATCACAGAGTGGGGCATGGCAGTGGTGCTGTGACAGGAACCCCAGGAGTGTGAGTGTCAGGTGTGGGATAGCTGGAGCCCAGGGTGCATGGGGTGATTTTATCAATTCCTGCTTTGGGCTGTGAGCTCACACTGTTCATACAGTGCTGATGGATAATCTGCTCTCTTTGGTTGTTAGTCCCAGCTCCTGGCTCGTTTGTCCCTTCCCTGGCTTGGTGCTGGGTGTATCAATTGTAACCTTGGCATCCACTCCCACATCTGGCTGTGCATTTTTCCTGGGTTTTCCATTATCAGGGCCCAGCATCACTTACAGTTCTGCCCTCCTTGGATTTATGTATGTGAGTGCCTCAGCGTGCCAAGGAGCCCCATTCATTTCCTGGGAACTGCTGTTTCTCCTTCTCTTGCCAGAGCAGCCTCAGCTCTGGGGTCTCTGGCCAGGACCACATCACTGATTCCCTCAGCCCCACGTGCCCTGGTGTCTGCTCCTGGGCACAGACAGGTGATTTCTCACCTGGTACCTGGTTATTTCCCTGTGAAAATAAGTTGTGGAGGTAGAAAAGCAAGAGAGATGGAAAGAAAGAAACCCACTCTTGTGTTTTTTGCCAGCTGTAGCCCTGTTGGGTTCATGATCTCCTGAGGTTATGGGTGGTGTCTCAGAGGGTTCCAGGCACATGAGCTCAAGCAAAGGTTGTTCAGCTTTATCCAAACAAAGTGAAGGAATGTCCCATGTTCTGCTGCAAACCTAACCCTTCCTTTAAATGAGCAAAACCAGTTTCTTCTTACCCTAAAAATATGGGAAGAGAAGGTATCTGTTCTATAAAAATGCTTTCTTAAAAAACAAATTTATTATGTTGGGATGGATTTTAATAATACGTTTAGCTATGCCAGTATGAATAACTTTAATCTTTAAATTCCTATTACTTCTCTAATTTATAATCACACTGAAGGATCAAATGGTTTTTAACAATATATTGAAATTAGCACATGGCATTTAACTCCCTGTTTTATGCTCTCATTATAGATTTATAGCATTGAATCCTTTTATTCTGTTACTTAGAATTCCAAGTGATTAATTTAAGAAACCCTGTCTCTTCTCAAGGCCCTTGTAGTATGGAGAGAGATGGAGATGCAGAGTTACTTTGAGTGCTTTGGAAGAGGGGCTCAGGATGTGCAATCTTTTGTTTGTTTAGAAGATTTCTGGGTGGGAGCTGTAGTCCTACATGCAGTGGATTAAACATTCTTTTCTTGTAATGCAAACTTCCTAGATCTCTGTGTTGCTGTGTGTTTTATGGTTTATTTAATTGTCAATCTCCAGGGCACTAAATGGATTCTTTTCATCCAGTAAGTTCCAATAAACCCCAATATTAGTTGATTCTTCTTGGTGTCTTCAAACAGAACACTGCAGTGGCTCAGCTGTGTGTGATTTTGTTCTTCTCTTGGCAAGCCAAGGCCAAGCCTTGGTGAGAGGGTATCTGTGCTTTCTCTAGGGGGCTGGGGGCTCCTCAGGTACTGGGGAAGAACTGCACAAGAGAGCAGAAATGCAGAAACAAGGGTAGTGCACTTCAGAAGTCTTAGACTGGTTCATTGGGTCCCTCTTCCTCCCCATCCCACACATAATTTGGTTTTTTGGGGTTCTTCAGGAGCATGGGATCCTGCAGCAAAGTTCAGGCTTTTTATGGAAATCTGTGAAATCATGTCCAGATATTTCATGTCCTTTTTACAGATAAACAGCAGGGAAACAATTGGAATTTAAATGTTCAATCTTCTTCCAATTTGAAGCCGTAGCAGCATATTTCAATTTTCCTGCTGAACAGAACTCCACACGCCCAGATTTTCTATAAACTCCGTCACACTTCTTTTATCCACCCTGATGGAATCCATTTCCTCAACAGGGCCACGTTGGTACAACGGCAACCAAAAAAATTGATGTCTACCTCCCCCTGCACACAAGCCAAGACAAGCTGCAGCCCATGACCGTGGTGACCATCGCCAACGCCAAGGTGCACGACCTGATCGGGCTCATCTGCTGGCAATATACAAGTGAGGGACGGGAACCCAAGCTGAAGTAATGCTCTTTCTTTACTACCTCTTGACCTCTAAGTTTCTCCTCTGCAGCCTTTTTTTTTTTTTTTTTTTTGCGTAGTGAAATGGATTTCTGTGTCAGTGTTTGGATGTATAAATCTGAGCACCTTCACATTTATCAGTGTTTCCCTCCGAGCAGCACACGTGCACCTCCAGCCATTTCTCTTTCAATTAACTGCTGTGTGCTGGGAAATGATCAACAGGAAGGCTTGGATCTGTAAATGAATCATCATTTCAAAACTATGAAAATGATGCAGACTTTATCTCTTTTGGTGGCACTAATTCTCATATTTCCAAGTAAGGAAGGAGCTCGTGTAGGGCACCCATTCTACCTTGGCCATTTGTTCCTGATTCAGTCAGGTGAGAGTGTAAAAAGGCAAAATGGGGATCATTGTGGCACTGCACTAAAATACATCTCTAGAATGCCTCAGATGGGTATACAAGGCATGCAGAGTGACAACTATACCTGCTAGTGACACTATGAGAATAATGAGGAGGTTTTAGACTTTATAATTAGGAGAAACAACCCCTTCTGTCTTTAGGAAAAGAATATATTACTGCCTAATTCCTTTTCCTAAAAGATAGGTGTAAGAGTGTGAAGTGAATGAGTACCAGTTGACAGCTTTGAGAACATTCTGTATTCAATTAGGCTGCCTTTTTTATTATAATTGTATTGTATTTGTCTCTATTCAGTCTCTTGATTTGAGGAACCACTGACAGTGTTAGCAGCCCTGTCCCTGGCCTCTTTCACAAGAACTTGGGTTGTAACCCAGCAGACCATGGTCTTGCCAGCCCCTAACAGATGTGCTGGAATGATTCCACCTGCAAAAAATAAACAAAATCCTTTTCTAGGAAGAAATTAATAGTGAGATGCACAATTCAAATACATTTGCTATTTTTAGAAGTGAGGAATGCCATTACATCTCTCAGTTTTTGTGCTGAACTTGTAAGTTCCTGACTTGAATCTCACTCAGCCTGGTAGAGGTTCAAAGTGCAGAACAGTTTTACTCACTGGGCTTTTTTTTTAAGAACACATTATGACTAAATCTGTGTCAGTGTTCAGGAACCCAGTCCATGATTGAAGACATTTGTAAGCCCTTTGTTGTGTGGGGTTTAACCAGCTCTGTGTATTTCCCTGTGTTTGGTGGCACTGGATGGCTTTGGGGCTGTGCTGGGTGTGTCCTGCTGCCCCGTGTCTGTGTGTTCCTGCAGCTTTAAGGGCAGTGATGCAAATGCATCAGGATCCAGATGAAAGTGCTCACCCTGTTTAGCCAGAGCTGTGGGTGCAGCTGGCACAGGAACAGGCTGGAGAATCACAGGGCCAGGCAGGAGCTGTGAGGCTGGTGAGACCCTGGATGCCCAGAGAAGCTGTGGCTGCCCCAGCCCTGGAAGGGTTCAAGGCCAGAAAGTTTTTTTACTGGTATTTACAGAATTTGTCAAAATTCAGAGTGGTGAATGTTGCTGAATTACCTTTTGGTTAGCAAATTTGCAGCTTACATTAACTGCAATGCATCATTATTCCCTGTTTTCTATAATAAATGTCTTAGTCATGACAAGATGCCTATAGATCACCTGGTCTAAGCACTCTCAATAAAGCACAGTTGCAACCAAAGGTTTGTGAATTAATTGAGAAAATTGCAAATCAGGTACTCAGTGAAATAATTCATTGTCACATCCAATCAATAAACTTTGTAAATCAACTCATTTAATTCAAAAAATGATCTATATAGATCAAGCGACCAATTAAACAATTAGCATACACTTTACAATTAATTAATTTAAGCATCAATCATGCAATTAAAACTCTAAATTTAAACTGCAGAGTTTAGAAACACGCTGCCACATACACCTCCAGCTTTACTGCATGGCTAGGGAAAGGCCTGAGTGCTGGCAGGTTTACAGTCAGAAAGAATACTTATTTTCAGGTCAATAATTTAAACTGAAGTAACAGTTGAAATAGATTTCAAGGCTAGGAAATTATGATTAATACCTGTTTGGTAGCTATAAATAGTTGTTTCCCTCTGGGCTTTCATCTGTGGAAAGAAAGAGGCTCAGCTCTTTATTTCTTTCACATTGTATCTGTTCCAACTTTCTGTGTTAGTTCTGCTTGTTGATGTTTATTAATTTGTAACTGCTTTTAGTGACTGAACTTAGGTATTTAGTAAAGGTAAGTTTTCTGCTAGTCATTGCTACTGTGTTGGACAGATTTTTTACTTTCCCCATGGTTCATTACCTTGCTTACCTGCCTGAGGGCACTCTCTGCTTTTCCAGCCTGCAGACACTGAACTTCCACAGTTGTTTTATCTGTGAAAAATCACAGACACCACTTGTTTGCCTTCAGCTCCGAAATCTAGTCACCATAATAACAAACAAATTTTCACAGATGGAGAAATATTACTTCCTGCTTCATGAAATCATGAAACCTTTATAGATTTTAGCGTGTTTTAATCATTGTCAGGTTCTGCCTGTAGAGCAGTGGAGGATGAGCTTTGCTGCGAGGTTTGGGGTTTCTCTGTCACCACGGGGTTCTGGCAGCAAGATCCCTGGGGACCTTTGGGGACATGTAGGTGTCAGCAGTGTGTTTTCAGGCCGTGCTGAGTGCAGGTGAGGTGCCCTGCCTGCAGGCTCTGTGCTGCTGCCGTGGCCGTGCTGTGCTGACTGTGGCTGCTCTCTGTTACAGCGACAATGTCAGCGCCTACTGCCTGCACATCGCCGAGGATGACGGCGAGGTGGACACCGACTTTCCACCCCTGGACTCCAACGAGCCCATCCACAAGTTTGGCTTCAGCACCCTGGCCCTGGTGGAGAAGTACTCGTCCCCGGGGCTGGCGGCCAAGCAGTCGCTCTTCGTGCGCATGTGAGTACAGAGCCAGGCCTGGGGACAGCTCTGGGGACAGCTCTGGGGACAGCTCTGGGGACAGCCCTCTCTCCCTCCCCTCCTCCTCCTCTTCCTCTGCTGCCTCTCACCTGGCCTTGTCAGAATCCAAGGGCCACACGTGCTGGCAGTGCTCTGCAGTGAAGGAAGTGATTTTATAGACGAATAGTTGCAGTGTAGCTTAATAACAGTGCTGTGGTTGAAAAGAGAAATGAGCAGTGACCAAGTACAGCAGCTGTGCTGGACATTCCCCTCCCAAATCCAGAAGAGTTTTGATGAGGGACATCCCATCCACCCCTGAGACCTGAGCTTGTAGATCAAGAAGAATTTGCTATGTCCTTATCAGTGAAGTAGGGATATATACTGTGCTTGATCACTTTTATTTTTCTTTACTTGTGAATGAAAAATCTCTTAAACCATCAGAAGGCCTTAATTACTAGAACAAAATGCCAGGAGCATAAGCCACTTCTTACTTGGGAAAAATATTTCATGTTTGGAGCTCTTGAAATGAAAATGCTAATAGGGTTTTCCTGGTTATTGGACATTACTTACATTTCTTAGCACTACAGCTGCTTCTAGTTCTGAATAATCAGACATTTTTTAAAAAGTCTGGCTTATTTAATTAGTTTTTATATTCTTTATTGTGTATTGTGTTTCTTAGTGACGTTCCAAAGCATCCTACAGAAAGCCATTGTCAGAAATCCCACGTGTATTCCCAAAGGCCACATTCACTTTGTTCCACTGCATTAGGGCACTGGGAAATAAAATATTCTGGCCCCAATGTTCACAACTGAGTTATTCAAGGCTGAGATGCTGGGCTGTGCTGCACTGAGGCCGTGGTGAGGAAGGGGAGGTCATTGTCAATAGACAACTCTAAATTGTTGCTGATTTCTCATCTGGAGAAGGATCCTTTCCCAGCTGCCCCCTCCCCACCCCCAGTGCTGCACTGGGTGCATGAATTGGGGTCAGTTTTCACTGCAGGGACCAGGTGTGGGGCAGGGTTTGGATGCTGGCTCAGAGGAGGTGGCACTGCCCCTCCCGTGGGAGTCCAGAGACCTGAGGCTAGAGACCAAAGACCTGAGACCTGAGCTCTGCCTGGAGCTGGGAGCAGGATTAGGATCCAGCTGCAGCTCCTGCAGAAAAATGCAAAACCTTTTGGTTTACCATCATTTGTGCTGAGGTGAGGAGCTTCCTTCTAGCTTGGAAGGTGCTGCTGAGAAGAAATAGGACAGCTGCATCATAAGCAGTGCTCTTCTGAAAGGGTCAGTTTGGTTCCAGTGTCCACATTTTAATTCTAAATGGCTTGTGATTACTGTGTAAATAGTTAGGTTTAAATTAGAATTTTTAATGTGTCCCCTAGGATAAGGAATTACTTGACCATCACTTGATCAAAATGTTGTTACCTCTGTGAGTTTAAATGTGCGTGCTGTGTCATTTTTTAGGGATTTGCTGTAAATTCTGTGTTTTCCTCCTCCCCTGTCACCCCACCGGTGCATGTAATTGTGGTTTTATATTTTGCATCTTTTTCTTTTTTCCCTCCTCGTGCTGAAGTATCTCAGCTGCTGCCATGTCAGCCTTGTGACTTGCAATGTTTATTAATATTGAATCACTGTTGAAAAATGTTGCTGCTTGTGAGGAGCTGGGTGCTGGGGCCGTGCTCCATCTCCGGTCTGGCCCTGCTGGATGCTCACACTGAGCTGACCACGGTGGAGCCCTGCCAGGGACCCTGCTTCAGCAGGACATGTTTGAGCAGAAACAGTTTGCAGAACTTTATACACTTCAACTCCTGCCAAGGCAAACTCTGAGCCACTTGAGTTAGTTATAAATACCCAGAGGTGGTGGCTGGAAGTAGCCCGCAGTGCAGTTTATATTCTGAGCTGGATGTGAATGTCTTTGTGGCTGTACAGAGTAGTAAATAATTGAGTTTGATTAGGGAGAGGGACCTCATTATCCCCCCACCTGTGCCCAGCTGGTAGGGGAGGGTCGAAATGAAGCCATTAGCTGTCGCTCTTACTGGCATCTCAAAGAGCTCAAATACATCTGTGTCTTATTTTCTTTTCTGGCACAATCAGTCGAGCAAGCTAAGCAGGCATGACCGAATTTGGCAAGTTCCAAGGACTCTGGCAAAGTGACACAAGGAGAAGACGGAGGGCAGTCATTCTGGCTGCTCACTGCCCATTAGTCTAGCGAGTTATGTTTTTGGAAGGTGGCTGCTGTGGAAAGCAGAGCTTTGTCCAACATCAGGCACGGCACTCGCACACGGCCCCGCTCTCCTGTCCAGGGTGTTTGTCAGGAAAAAGCAAACAAAGCACCACATCCATGGAAATACAGATTCTTGAGGTGGTGAGGTCATACCTGAAAGGCTTAAAATAAATCTGTGCCATCATTAGGGCTTTTTCCCCTTGGAAATTTTATTATTGGAACTTGACACACTCCATCTAATGGTGTTTCGAGGAGCTGTGGCTCAGCTGCCAGTTGGCACACAGAGGAAATTTGGCATCCAGTTCCTCTGCTCTGTAGCACTTTTTTTTCTGTTTTGATATTGTACTTAAATTGCTTTGACTATTATATACAAATTTTCAAAGCAGCACCTCTGCCATACCCAATAGTTTAAGGTTTGAAACCTTTTTAAAATACCAGACTTGCATCATGCATTTGCAAATTCAGTTCAAAGGCTTGAAATGTGTTTTTTCTTGGACTCCAGCAGCACTCCCCAAAAGGCCTGTTCCTGATTTGTACATGGGGGTGGGTAATCTGCAAAGTGCATTGTAGAATATTCATATAAAGTTTAAGACAGTTAATGTGGGTGCAAAATTAAGAATGTGGCTCCCAGCATAGGGGAGAGGGAGGGGTTGGAGGGCACCAGAAGATTTGATAGAGGTCCAAGGATTGTTAGAGTGGTGTCAGAATGCAGCCAGTTTAACTCAACAGTGCACAGAGCTATGCAAGGCCAACCTGAGATGCACAAAAGCAGGTCATTTAGGCTGAGAATGAAAATTGTGGCATTAGTTAGTCCAATTCCTATCACTGTGCACTTTATCTTAAAAATTACCCAGCTTAAGGTAAGTCCATTGCATCAGCTGGGATTTTAGGTCTCAACTCTGACTTTGTGCTGATCAGGTGGAAATTGCTATTGGTCACTCCCAGACACTTCCAGCCATGCCAGCTGGTTATGCAGTGAGCTTTAAGTGCTATAAATTCCACTTTTGGAAAATAAATTCCACTTCTGTGTTTTAAAAAATAATAATAATTTTTAAAAAATTTAAAATTGCTCCAGATTGGAAAGGAGCTTTCTGAAAAGTTCTCATTGGGAACAGAAACCTTTTGTCCTTGCAGTGTAGGTTGTTCTATTTTGTGGCAGAAGGGGGGACCCAGCCTGTTCCTGTGGCACCTCAGCACCACGAGGAGAGAGCGCCGTGGCTTCTGCCTGTGCTGTTGTTTCCCTTTCCCTCTCCTGAACCTTGCCACCCTGGCTCCAGCACGGAGGCTGTAAAAGAAGATGGAAAGCCAAGTTACTGCAGAATGATCACTATCATTAACATTCACGGGTGGTTCACTTATCATTCCTGACTGCACAGACATGGCAGCCGTTATGAAACGTCCACAGGTGTAGCACGATGATACATATTACATTGTGCCACAATGGATTTATGTATTCTGTAACAAAAGAAAAGTGTAATGAAAAAATACAGAAGGTAATCCTTTATTCCTCCACTGCACAATTTATCAGTAATGCCTGTGGATGATAAGTGCCAGGGATTTCCTTTGCTTGATTTAACCTTGTCACCCAGGTATGTTTTTGCAAAATGACAGAAAATACAAGCTAAGGAATTTCTTTGGCTTCCAATTTGCCAGCAGCAGTTTTAATTGATTGACCAGCATCTGCTTGCCTGTCCTATTTTCAGTGTGTTGACTTAAAAGAAAGGTATCACACTTTAGCAGAGTGAGGTAGAGTGAGCCTCCTGTGCTGTGCTCACACAAGGCAGGGCTGTGCTGGGTCGGTGGGGCTCCAGAAGATCCGGTGCCAAGCGCAGCTCCAGGACACCCTGGCAGTACATCCAGTGACAGGACAAGGAGCAGTGGCCTTAAACTAAACCACAGGAAGTTCCACCTCAACATGAGGAAGAACTTCTTTCCATGGAGAGTGGCAGAGCCCTGAGACTGCTGCCCAGGGAGGGCCTGGAGCCTTTCTCTAGAGACATCCCAAACCCACCTGGACACGTGGGTGACCCTGCCTGGGCAGGGGGTTGGACAGGATGATCTCCAGAGGTCACTTCCCACCCCAGCTGGTCTGTGATTCCAGGGTACTTCTCCTGTGGGCACAGGAATCGTGCTCTGGCTCTCTGGCATGGCCCCAGGATGACAGCAGGAGCTCTTTGGTCTGGGCTGGAATCCACCCCCAGCTCAGATCTGAGATCTGTGGGGTTGCTGAGTGCTGAAATGTTGTGCTGAGGTTCTGTGGTGCCTTGTGAGAGGGGAGCCAGGGCAGGGAAGGGACCAGGATGGGGTTTGGCCCCTCTGGCTCTGCTCCAGAGCAAACAGCCAAGAGTTTACAAAAGCGGGGTGCGCTCTGCGTTTCACTGCTCCTGCCAAGCGCTCACTCACGGTTCGCACACTAAATATAGCAAAACACAGAGCCTTTCTTATTTTGCTTTGATCAGTAAAATAAACTTTTAAAGATTGTTCTGGGATGAGATCCAGCTTCTGAGGCAAAGAATGGCCATGGCTCGGGCAGGGGTTAGTAATGGAGTGTCAGGGAAATCAGTCTGACAGTTCTCAGGCCAGCTGCTCAATGGAAAATCAGCAGAGCCGGGACGGCCGGAACACGGGTGGGATCACAGCAGCCTGTGCTCCTCAGCAGCTGAAGTGTCAGGAACTGAGAGAATCTTCCCTTTTTGGGACCTTCCTGATCCATGGGGCCATCTGCCACTGGCCACTCGGTGCCCATGGGAAGGGGGCTGCAGGCCCTGCGCTGTTTGGGGTGAAAAACGTTGGAAAGCGTTTTGTACAAAAGGGGACAATTGTGATTCTGGTTGTTTTGGCTATAGCAGGTTTTGGAAGACTTGTGTTGCCTTTGCAATTTCTTTCTTCCCTGGAGTATTTTAATTTATTTCCCTGTATTTTGGTTGGAGTTTTCTGGAAAATTCCTGTAGGTATTGCAGAGCATTGTATGAATTACCTGGAGGCACCAGGTGTTGTGATGGCCTGGTCCAGCGTGGTGGGCTTTTGAGAAAATGAGAAACCTTGTGTTGTTTAAATAAAAGCACAAAGGCAGTTTCCTTTTTGTGATTCTAACTGTAGAACAGGTTTTTCACTTTAAAGAATCCACTGAACCTTGCTGAGCAGGTCAGTTGGGACTGAAGCTGGGAGGCTTTTGGGCAGTGAAGGGCAGGTGTTGTGTGGTGCTCGTGCAGATCATGGGGCTCCACTGCAGCTTCAGGGGAAATTTGCTCCTCTGGAAGTGCTTGGGAAGATCTCTGCTCATTGCAGGCATTAGCCAGAGCTTCTGAGCCCTGGGGCTGTGCCCAGGATGGCAGTGTCACCTGCAGAGTGGTGGCATCCCCTCCCTCAGCTCTGCTCCTGCTGCACCGAACACGTGGCAGAAACACAGGGAAAAGCAGATGCATGAAAAGGTTGGGATTATTTGGTTTGAAGACAAGTAAGATAGAGTTATAAATAATAAATGGTCTGGAGAACATAAATTTGGGGCTTTTAGGCAGTTTCATTTTGCCAGGAACAAAGGGAATTGAAAATGAAATTCAGATGAGACCAACGCGCAACCGAGGAGAGGGAAACGGCGTCTCACAGCAGCAAGGGGGGGACATGTCCTGATCCCAGGCCTGGCTGCTGGTCCCACCAGCACGAGGGGCCTGCAGGACACTGAGCTGTGCCCAGCATGTGCCCCGTGTCACCCTGCAGTCAGTGCCCTGAGCACTGAGGGGTGAGGGCTCCTCCTGGCTGGGCCACGGCTGAACTGGGGATGCCACAGCTGATGTGACCTGAGCTCCAACCTCTAATCCCAGCATTTGTGTTTCAGAGTGACATGAAATGGGTTTGCTTTGCAGGATGTACTTGTGTTGCTTGGATTGCTTTGGCCTGCCAGTTGCTTTTAAAAATATTCCAGCTGTGATGTTCATATAGAGCTGTACTCCCTGATTAAAATTCCTGGTTGCCAGATACAAGGCTCCTCCTCCTGCCCAAATAGCTTTGCAAACCAGTTTTTTCCATGCAGAGCAATCTCTCCGGTGGGAGCCCTCAGCTCTCGGATTTCCCTGGAACTGTCTGCAGTGACATCTACTGACATGAGCTGAGACTGACTGCCAGGGCTAAGGGGCAAAATTTACTGATATGCTCATTCACAGTCTCTTCTATTATACTGTCATCCTCTCTGCTTCCCCAGGGGTGCCCCTCTCAGTGTTTGGCAGCAGAATCCCCCACAGCTGTCCCTGTGCTCTCTCCAGTCCTTCCCCCTGTGTGGCCTCTCCCATGGGTGATGGCCAGGACAAGGACCCACTGCCTGGATCTTTCTGGGAGATTTTGTGCCATCGTGTTCACAAAAACATGTCCAAAGAAACCTCATTAGACTGGAAATAATGCATTGAAATAACACCTTGATAGTGCTGCAGAGCTGCTGTCACTGAGGGGTGTTCTGCCACTTGTCCCTAATGGTTTGTTACGTGTGGGACACAGATGAAAATGCCCCTGCAAACTGTTCCCTGCTGTAAAACACTCCACAGACACGAGTGAGGGGGTGAGGAGCCCCCCAGGTACACTGGCTCATTTTTCACTTCTAATGCTGAGCACCAAGCAATCAGAAATAACAATGAGTTAGGAAAATCCTTCCACCCCTTGCCTTGAATCTCAACCCATTTTGGCTGCTTTTGTGTCTGCCTTGCTAAGGCAGTTTGCTTGGTTTCTCCTTTTAACTTCCCCTTCCAGCCCAACTTCGTTAACCATGTGCCTAACGAGTGCTTTGCTTGAAGCTAACGAGGGCTGCGGGGAGCTGCCAGTGATGATTGTTTTGTAAAACTGCATGTGCATCTGTCTTGCAGAAATGCTGCTCATGGATTCTCACTTATTCAGGTGGACAGTATGAAGGTCACCATGAAGGATATCTTACAAAAGGCCTTAAAGAGAAGGAAGGGATCACAGAGAGGCTCAGGTGGGTTATTTATCGTATTTTCTAGAGGGCAGGGTGTTTTCTCCACGAGCATATTTTATATCTCTTTTTAAGTGTTGTGAACGTTGCTCAGGTTTTGGGGGGTTGTGTCCCAGCCCCACTCACAGTTCTGTGCACAGGTCTGTGTTCTCCGTGCTGGCACAAAGCTGACAGTGCAGGAGCTGCATAATGTTTGCTGCAGAGCAGTATATCCATTCCTGCAAATATTTATTTATGATAACAAAGCCATTTGCATTCAAGACCAGTTCATGGTAATTTGGGATGATGGGTAGAAGTACAGCAAGTCCAGCCCGTGATAGAGTTTGTATATGTACTTTTAATTTATGTAAGAAAATTATGCTTAGCGTGATTTTAAATAATTTCAAGGGTTCATTGTTACTTGTAGTGAAAAAGGAAATTTTACTTTCTGCAGTGTTATCAAAATAGTGCTGTTATAGTTAAGGCATATGAACACTTAAAAAGGGAAAATGTACAGTGCTTTGTATTTCTATTTTAAACAATGTTTTTCTGGGGGAAGATGTGCATTCACATATATGTTAGTGTATATATTTCACAAGTATAAGGCTGAGAGATCTTTCCAGCAACAAGAAATAATTACTGAGAGAAATTGCATTGAGTCTTGTCACGCAACAAAGGAACTTTAATATAAACCCATCTATATAGTGGGAAAGATAAGGATCTTGTCTTTGTAAATGAATGAAACCTCCTTATACACCCTCAGTTTTAACTATGGGAAAAGAAAATAAACCCTGTTCTCCTTAGAAAAAGTAGTTCAGTGCAGTTTTTAAATGCGTGTATAATCTGTCATGGATTTAATTAGCTATCTTCAGATGAGAGCTGAAGTTTTAATAAAAGTTAGAAGAGATAACACAGTGAAGGACACGGATGAGCTGTCTCAAGGCCATATTCCAAGGGAACGATAAGAGCTGTAAAAAATGGCAGAGAAGAGCAATTGAATGGAGCAATGAAAATCTGATTCTCGTAAAAAAAAAAAAAAAAAAGGGGGAGGGAGGGGGGGGTGGTGTGGAGAGGAGCAGTGCTGGGGGGTGGAGAGGAGCCCCAGGCAGGCTGCAGCAATTTGGAGGGTGGCCAGGAGCCATCGCTCAGGCCGGGCTCAGTCCAGATGTGCCAGCGGCACGGCGGGCCCTTGCCAGCTGACTGCGCCGTGTGATAACCGCCTCTCTGGATGCCCATCACTGGCCGCAGAGATAGAATTAAATGATGATGATCTTCCCACAAGTTGGGAGAGGAAACAATGCATATAAATCTTGATTTCATCTCAGCGTGAGAAGTCTTTATCCATCATCACTCATAATGAACAAGTCGTTAGCGGCGATGAATGGTGTTGGGGTTTTTTCAAGCACCTCTTTTGTTCACTTTTTGGGTGACTTTTATTTATTTCCCGGGGTCAGATTTCCTGTCCCTGAAGGGAGATTGCTAAAGGATTCACTTAGCTCAGTCTTTAAACTGCTTCCCCCCTTCGTGTGACAGATGTTTTATTCTTTGTCCATTTGAAATTTGATTCTGCTTTGACTTTGTTACTTTTGCTCGGTAGTTTGGAAAGGGGATGAATCTGACATTTGTTCCTTCAGCTAATACATTCACTTCTGCTGCCTTGGCCCTCCTGCTCAGAATCCTTTACAGGAACAGGGCATACAGGGGTGTATCAGAAATTTTTATTAACATTATCGTAGCCTATCCAAACCTTTCCTTATTCCCAATTGCATCCCTCTCCCAAATGTGGATTATCAGGCTTTAGAGGGGTGGGAGGGCTTAGGAAGGTCTTGCAGTCATCTTTAAAGCAGCAGCAATTGTAGCTGTGTGCACAGAAGGGACCCTCTGGATCCAAACAGGCTGTGCCAGTCCCCATCTGCCACAGGCTGGGAATGCTGTGAGGGCAGGGAGAGCTCAGGATGCCACCACAGTGGGCACAGAGAGGCTGGGGCAGGAGCAGGAAAAGATCCTGCCACCATTCCTCACCTACGAGCAGATCCCTCATCACTGGAGAGGATGTGCCTCTCGTGTCACTGGGAGATGCAGGGATAAATGGAATTGCAGATCAGAGCTTTAGCACAGCACAGGCCTGGGCCAGGGTGCTTCAGGTCATTATTAACCAGTGGATTGGGATGTCAAAGTTCTGAATAAAAGATAAGACATAACTTAGGAGAAGCATTTCTCCTCGCTCAGCAATGTTTCCTTGAAAGCTGATTGGGCTGATTTTTAACAAGTTGTTACCAAAAATAGACTGAACGTGTTTATTTAAAGCTTTTGGAATAGTTTAATAAAACTGAAATGCCTATGAGCTTTTCTGCCTGTCTTCAACAGGCCTCCAGGATCAGCCTTTTCAGGACAGATGAATTTATTACATTACAGCTTATGCTGTTTTCAAGTACTGGTAGAAGCAGTTGCTTTCTGATCTGTTTTCATCACTGACTTACAGGACGCTTTTCAGACTGGTCCTAAATTGGTAGGAAAATGCAAACCTGTGTTGGCTACTTTGGGTGAGGAAAATGTGAGGAATTCCTGTGGTACAGTTGGGAAGGGTTTGTTCTGCATGACCAGGGCTAAAACACTAGACTGGTTTTCTTAAATACTTTGTTCAGCCAGTAAAGATTATTTGTTGCAGCAAAATACTGATCAGTAGGAGACAGAAGTGGACTACAACCTTTGCTTCATAGAAAGAGGCCTGGAAAAACAGAAGCAATATTCTGACTGTGCCTAGCTCTATTTAGATAAAATTAATGCAAACTGTTCAAACTATTTCACCTCCCTTGCAATTCTTCTTTCTTAGTGTCTCGAGGCTTTTGACACACGAACTCTGACCATTTTTAAATAACAATATTTGAGGCAGCCAGGGGGAGGTGCAGGTGGTGAAATAACTGGATGTGTTGTAGCTGAGAGAGTCGTGGCCCTGAGTCCTTTCCTGGAGGACGTGGTTGTCCTGCAGCAGGACTGTGGGACCTGGTGACCTGTCCCACCACAGGCACCCACAGGGGGTTAATGGGAATGCTGGATCATCTCCTGCCACATGCCCAAATAACCAGCTGGGAGAAGTACATGGGAATGGCTGCAAGTTAGGAAAAAGCCTGTAACAACCAGTCAGTGCTGCATACTGGAGAAGATAAATCTGCAGAGGAAATCGTTGAGGCAGATGTTTAATTAGTTGGAGCCAGGCTGGATAAATCAGGATAGGAGCTGTCTATGCAGATATGCCGGTGTGCCTTCCCTTCCTCTGGGCTGGTGTCACTGGCTTTGAAAACAAACTGTTCTTTTTGCTGAGGAAAGGAGCAGCAGAAAGAGTCCTACAAGCTCTCACTTACTGTAATGGATTCCCCTGTGTACACTCATAAAACAGAAAATGTAATTGATGTTTTCTTATGGTAATGAAAACTAACGAAGTCGAATACTTTATCATCAATTTGTTTAACCTATTGCGTGCTCAGCAGCCTGTATTGCACAGGCATATTTTATGGGAGGGCTGGAAATAAAACACTGCAGTTGTGGGAAGAGCTGGGGGAAACTGGTCTAATCCAGGATGGACCACCTTGAGGGGGCTCAGAGGCATTGCTCATGCAAGAGGGTTTTCTGAAAATAGCCCAAATTGGAGGGAAAGAGCCCGAGGATGGGGTGATGCCCCAGCTACAGAGAGGAGAGCTGGAAGCTCCATCAGTGCCACAGGGACCTGGCTGGGTACAGCACTGGCCTGGCACTGCTCAGGCACTGGGATAACAACCCTTGGAGAGCTCTGGTGTCCAGAGATAGTTTTAAGGATTGTTTTGTGTAATCCTGCCATGCCTGCATCTCCTTTCTTTGAGCACTTCAGCAGCTGATGGTGTAAATATAAAATCTCTCTGCAGCGTGGCAGATCTGCAGAACAGAACTCACATGCTGGAGATGGGAGCATAAGAACTTCTGTTCTCCTTGAATTTATCAGTAAAACTGTCAGATACAGTGCTGTCTGCATTTTGAACAGCTCTAATAACCGAGTCCTGAAAAGCTGTTTTAGAAGGTGAGATTTGGGTGTTTTAGTACTTGGGATAATTCTGCTCCCCAGAGATCAGTGACAGCCCTTAACATTAACTTCTGGAGCAGGTAGCTATTAGGCATGCCTGAAAATCCCACCCCGGGCTTGGCAGAGGAAAAGTTTTGTAGGTCATACAGATCATGTTGCAGAACTGTAAAACAACATTACCCTTAGAACTTGATTTGCTTTGCTGGGAAATGATTTTCCTGCTCAGTCAGTCTGGTGTGTGTTTCTGCTGGTCTTACTTTCACCAATACTCATGTGGTACCCTATTAACATGTAAGAAATTTGGGTTGTGGTAGATGTGCACTTTAAATCCTGCTTTTTTAGGGAGGCTCAGTGGGACCAAGACAGGCACAGGTCTTGCAGGGTGGAAGGCACAGCCCAAGCTGTGATCCCACAGCTCAGCTGAGGCTGGGGCTGACAGCAGCCCACAGTGTGCAGCAGGCAAGGAGATCTTATCAGGCTTTTTATATCTGCACCAAAGCCTGCACTCAATATTCCCTACAAAATATGTTTGCATGGATTACGATTTTAAGAACATAAGAAAGATGGTGACTTCATCCTTGATACTTCATGTGTCTTGATGCCATGGTGATTCTCAAATTAAATATGTGCAGGAACTATATGTACACTTGGAAGTTATCTCCCTGCCTGTGAGCTGTCTCATTCCTGCTGCTCTTCAGCAAACACATTCCCTGGGACGCCAGTTGCCTTCTCCTCCAGAGCTCGACTGAATGGACTATAAATACTAATGCAAAGTAAATAACAATGCAGAGAGAATGTGTGCAGAGGCTTTGTTTTCAAACAAATTAAGCATCGATGTCAGTATAAAACCGAATGTTCTTAGAAGGAGATGAGAGACAAACTAAATAACATAAAATGCTGAAATGTTGGAATAGTCCTGCCTGTTCCTGGTCCGTGTCAGCCTCTCTTCATTTTAAATTTCTAGTGAACAGAGAAGTCTCCTCTGATTAATCTTGTCTGATTTCAAGTAGAAATTCTTTGCAGGGTGAACATGCTACTGATTATTATTTAATAGCTGCCTCCGACTGCAAACATCCCCCGACCAGAAAGGCTCAGTCCTTTTAAGAACAAAATGCTCTACAAGTTTAATTGTTATAAACAAAACCTTCTGCCAACATTGCACAGACGTGACCTGTATTTTCCGTAGGTTAGAGGGAGAGTTATTAGCTCAGTGTTCTGTGAGTTTGGAGAAAGATTAATACTTTTTCAATAAATGAAAACAGCTGCTTTGCAATAACATTCAAGTCCCTAACAGCTGTCAACCAGTGCTTTTTGCATTCTTTAAAATGTGTAAAGTGACCAAAAATAGTTTAAAATAATCTTCCTGGTCTGTTTAAGTCTATTATTTCACTGCCACAGGAAGCTGAATAATAAGAAAAGAGAAAGATTCAAGAAACAGGCGTAGGACTTAAAGATAAAAGTCTCCATATCATATTTTAGTCTCTACACCAGAATCAGAGGAGTTACAGCTGCCAAGGCCAGGGAAAAGAGCCTGTTCCATACCCTGGTACCTGGGAGCACATTCTGTTACAGACCCAGGTTTTGTGGTGCTTGATGATTCCCATGTTTTAGATTTGTTCTCACAAAGTTTAGGTTACCTCAGAACCTGGAGACTCTCAGATGAAGAGTTCTGCTTGGGGTTCATCTTTCTTTGAGGAGCAGCTGGGGAGGAGAGATCTGAGCTGTGTTTGAAAATTCAGATTCTGACGTGTCAGTGTCAGCACCACATTGAATGTCAGATTTCGTGACTTAAATATTCTAAAACAGCTGCTAGAGGAGCTGTGGGCCTTGCTGGGATTTTCCTTCCTCATGCTACCTTCTTAGTGGGAGAGTAGGACAAAAAAAATGTCTGTAAAGGGAGGTGTGTATGTATTTGGATTGCACATATATGTGTTTGTTCATACATTTTAAAAAGGAGAATTAAAAAGATAAAATAAGCTATGTAAAGCCAGAGCTCTGTGCTTAAAGCACTTGTACCAGATGAACCACAATTAGAATAAACTGTCATTAAAGTTTGATACTGTCACGGAATGATGGTAACTGAGGAGTTTAAATTTAAAAGTAAATATGTTCGAGTAGGCGATGCATATGTTTGCTCTGACTCTTTCTGGGATGGAAGCCCCAGCATCTGTGACAGTGAAAAGCCAATTAATTTGTGTTTCCTTGTGTTCACACTCGTGCTTTTCTGCTCGGTGGTGGTTGTGAGTTCCTCTGGCTGCGGGTGCTTTGTTTGGGATCATTACAGCTCCCCTGCAGAGCCCGGCCTGGGATCGCCTCTACCTGGAAATTCCTCACCCATTGGATACCTGGATATTGCTCGGTGTTGCTGCTGCCAGCAGGACCGGCACTGCCGAGAGCCCCGGGGTCTGCAGAGCCCGCCCGGGACACGGCCCCGCTGGCCCTGCCATGGCCCTCATTGTCCCCGCGCTGTCCCTCGATGTCCCCACACTGTCCCTCATTGTCCCTGCACTGTCCCCGCGCTGTCCCTGCATTGTCCCCGCTGTGCGGGTCAGGAGCTGCCCGGCTCCTGCGGGCCAGGGCTCTCTGCACCCTGCTCAGCACCAGTGCCAGTATTCCCAGTGCATTCCCAGTGCCACACTCCCAGTGGCAGCATTACCAGTGCCACATTCCCAGTGCCACATTCCCAGTGCCAGTATTCCCAGTGCATTCCCAGTGCCACATTCCCAGTGCCACATTCCCTGGCCGGGCTTGTCTCCCGTCACCGCTCCCAGCCAGGAGCTGATCCGGGAAGGGAGAAGCTGCTCACTCTCGTTTTTTAGGGTGTTTTGTCGGGTGTTCCTCGCTGCAGGGGGGTGAGCAGGGTGAGCCTCTGAGTGCAGAGAGGGGCGATGGAGCTGCTGGCAGTGCTTTCCTGCTGCCCTGCTGGGCTGTGCTCTGCAGCAGGGATGATTTCTTTATTTATCCCACAGCCCTTGCTGTCTCCCCGGCTGCTGACGCTGAGCAGACCCCGGTGTGCCGGGACAGGGATGTTGGTGTACGTGGAACAGCTTGTTGGGAATAAAGTTGGTGAAGAGTTGGTCAGAGCAGCAATGGCTGGTTAGCCCTGTGCCTTGGGCTGGGATATCAGCTGGGATGGATGAGAAGAATTTTTCACACCCAGCCTCTGAAATGAAAGTGAAATATTGAACAGGGTGTGTTTTGGATCTGTTGGTGTTGAATTTGTGTGGTTTCTGGTTCTTCTGGGTTGGTAATAATGCTGTAATTTATGTGGCATTTTGAACTGTGCAGCTCAGTGTTTGGGTGACTGAGATTTTTGTGGTTGTTTCACCCACTCTGGTGAGCAGAGACTGTGCTGGTCCCGGTCCCTTCATGGCCCAGCTCTCGTGAACTCTCGAGTGCACCGTGGCTGTGCTGCCCAAAACTGCAGAACAATCATTGGTGTCTTCATAGCCAGGGAAAAGCACCTTTGTCACTTGATAATGCAGGCATGGGAGAGCCCTGGTGCTGCTCAGCCAGGGATGCCCATCTGGGCTGGCCCAGGACAGTCCCTTTGGGGACAATTCCAGGGGCAGCTGCTGTCCCTGCACCTCCCAGAGCTGTGAGTTTAAAATAAAATCTGTGCATTGGATTTCTGCTGTAGGTGCTTTACATTACGGATCAAACGTGATGATTTTGTCTCAGCTTTATTTAGAGCTGTGTATTGCTAATGCAAAAAGGTAGCAATTAAGTCAAGCCCTCCTGTTGACGCTGTGCACAGCCCAGGTTGCTGCTGGCCGTGCTGCACGTTTGCTGCTCCCCAGAAAAGCAATCCAGAAATGAAGTGTTTGTTTCTTTTTAAGGGCCTTTTGACTAAATTCTTTAATTTCACTGGCTGTCAAGGTAGTGTTAAGTAAAATAGGTTTGAACTGCTGTAGTTTTTGTGTACTGGACTAGATGTCAGAAACCTTTGCCATCACTGGAAATTCTGTCACTCTGGATTTACTATCTGTTTCCCACAGCTGAATTCCTGAGCAGTGTGATTTAACACCTTGGCTCTCCATCAACCAGGCCTGGCATTTATTTGAATGCATTACACCACTGGTTTCCATAAACTATTTTACAATTGTTTCATATAAATGACTGTTTATTTCTACAAAAACCATCTGTATTTCTGTGGAGAGCGGCAGATAACTGTGTGTAAAATTCAGTAATGTCACAACAGTGCAAGTTAAGGAAAAACAGATTGGGCTAAAAAAAAAAACCCTCTCATGCTTGTGCACGATGTTAAAAGTTTGTTTTCACTATTTAAATATCTTTATTTATTAACCAGTATTTGCATTTGTAATGATAAAATCTTTATTCCACTTCAGAGGTGTTGAGGGGCTTTGGGGATTTTTAGCAGATAAACAGATTTAAGACGTCCTCGCAGCAGCAGGATTGGAGATGTAAACATTCTGCTCTGCAGCCAGTTCCTCTCGCACTGTTTACATATTTTCTGTTGTTTTATTGTCATTGCCAAGCACACAATGGAATCCTGCCCCTTCTGTCATGTTCTAAGAAAGCTCCCACAGAAGGAGGCCTGAGCCCTCTCTCTGTTCTCCCTTTCTCTGCAGAGGATTGATCCTGCTCCTCGCTCAGCCCCATTTATTTATGGTCCAGTGCTCATCCCCATGTCCAGCATCCGTGGGGAGCCAGGGTTCCCCCAGGCCTCCCCAGAGGGATGAGGAGCTGCCTCGATTTCCCTCCTCCCAGCCAGCACCCAAGGAGCCTCCACACTGAGCTATTTTAATTCCTCCATCTGCTGCCCATGTGCTGGCAGAGGGAACGCTGGAATCCAGCAGTCTTACACTTAGCACGACTGATACTTTCTGACAGACTATTTGAAATGATAGAAATACATAAATCTCCTCTTTTTTATGACCTTGTAATAGCTGCAACATATTTCCAGCAAATATTTTCTATAGCAATAATAAAAAAGCGATAACAAAAAAATAAATATAAATATAGTTTAAACTCAAGCAGAATCGCGCTTTCAAAGCCCAGGGATGGAGCAGCAAGGCAATAAATCACAAATCCTTGTGAAAGGAGGGACTTGAAATGGAAAGTCCCACAGACATCAGTGTTAAGTGTTTATCAACAGGGGTTTTTTGTCTGCTCTGCTGCCTTCTGCCTGTGGACAGTGCTCAGTTCCCTTTTGCTTGTTCCCTCCTGCCCAGCATCTGTCACCGTGGTTGTTGGGCTGTGGCTGCCTAGCTGTCCACATTTCTGGGTTTTTCTTTCTTATTTTCTTTGTGGAGTTTTTTTGGTTTTTTTTCTTTTCCTTTGTTATTTCCCTTGCCCACAGAAGCTGTGTCTGCCCCTGGATCCCTGGCAGTGTCCAAGGGCGGGGTGAACAGGGTTTGGAGCAGCCTGGGATGCTGAAAGTAGTCCCTGCCATGGCAGGGGAAGGGAGTAGATGAGTTTCCTTCTGCCATTCTGTGGTTCTGTGGTTTTTCCAAAGCCCTGTGAGCAGGCAGCAGTGTCTGGGGTGTGCTGGAGGTCAGCAGTGGAGGTTTAACACCAGTGTTGCTCACTCCAGCTGCCCTGGGGTGGGTGGTGCCAGGGGTTTGTGGAAGGAGTTTAAGGACAGACAGGTTTGCCTGGGCTTTCTCACCAGGCACAGTGTGAAATTGTACCAGGAACCCCTGGCAAAGAGCAGAATTCATGGAGCACATGTGGGCAAATGCAGCACAGAGGGGCAGAGGTGGGCATGGCAGGGCAGGCTGAGCTCCAGCAGGCTGTCAGGAGCCAGAGGCCATCCAAAACGGGGTGCTGGGCTTCCCATGGCATGCTTGGATTTCCAAAAAACATTTGACAAAGGCTCATAAAGCAATTAAGCTGTCGCAGGATGAGAAGGAGGATCCTCACATGGATTAATAATTGATTAAAAGACAGGAAACAAAGAATAGGAATAATGGCCCTTGGTGATTAGTAACTAGGTTACTGGTGGAGCTCCAGTGGAACTGGTGGAACCTGCATTGTTCCTTAATGTGGGGCATGGGAAGGATGTGAATGCTGACGTGACAAAATGTGCTGTTGATACAAAAGAGGTAAGAATAGTGCAAATAAAAGCTGTCTGTGAAGCACTGCAGAGGTATCCACAGTGCTGAGTGACAGGACAATAAAACGAGAGAGGGAATTCAGTGTCAATGAGTACAAAATAATATACATGGTGAAAAGCAACTGTAACTATGTGTGTACAGTGATGGGCTCTAATTACCTTCCATCAGCCAGGAAAAGTACCCATCCTGATCACAGGTACTTCTCTGAACACTTCAGCTCCATGTAGGAGCAGGCAGAAAGGCAAATGGAACATCAGCAACTGAGTCCATAAACTCCAATTTACCCACATCTTAATTGCTATATTTTGTCTCAAAAAAGAGAAGTGAAGAGATGCAGAAATGGATCAGGCATGTGAAATGCTGAGGAGGGAAGGGCTTTTGTGGTGTGGAAAAGGCACTACTGGGTACCAGAGGTGTCTGTGAAGTGCAGGTGGTGGGGACAGTGAATTGGGAAGGTTTTATCCTGGTGGTTCAGAGACAGGAGCTGCTCACCCCAAACACTGGGGTGGCAATGGCACATTGGAATGAAAGGAATACTTTTCCTCACTCAGTGTAATAAATTTGGGAGGTAAATGTCGTGGAAATGGGAAATTCAAAAGTGTTTTGGACAAATGCACGGACTGTAAAGGGAACAGAAACAGCTGATATAGCACAGGTGGAGCTGGGGTGTTGGTGAGAATTATGGGAGCACTTGAAGGTGAAGAGAGGGATATACAGGCATAGGGATGTGTTTTGTTGCAGAGACTATTGCTGTAAAATATAGCCTCAGTTTTCAACAATTTGGGATTTTTTGTTGATACTGGTCTTTTTTGTTTAGATTTGACAACTCCACACACATTAAATATTCTTTCTATAATCCTTATTTCACCCCAGTCACTAGTTTGGAGATGGAGGGGGGTTTGGTTGGGATTTTGTTTAAAGCCTGGTTCCCTGTTGCAGTGTTAGTATTGTTTATTGTGCAGATTCACCCCTGACCGTGGCATTCTTCATTGCTATTGAAAGTTAATGGGGGAAAAATTGCATTCCAAACATTTGAACCCGTGGTAGCCATGGCTGAACTTAGTTGATCTCTGGTGATCGGTTCAATTTAGTTACGATTTTTAGCCATTAGGCTGGGGCTGAATGATGGTGATTTGGTTGAGGCCAAATGTCTGCAGAAAATTGGCTGTTTGATAAGAGCCCTGTTATCAGAGGGGGATACTTTCTCATTTACATTTAGATGAGTATTGATTATTTATTTACTCAGAGAAGTGAGATTCGTTCCCAATCTTATCTCTCTAGTCTCTGCTTGTCAGCAGAAAGAGAGAGAGAGCTCCTGACAACAGCCCAAGATAACAGCACTTTGTAGTGGAGATAAAAGTTGGAATGGGCCTTTTTCTAGTCTTGACTGAAAGGATAAGTTTTAAAAATTAGAACTGATGGGTCGTGCTTTCAAAAGCCCTTTCTGAAAGCTTTGCAGCTTAAATGGCAACAGAATTGGTTTGTTGGTGTGTGGGTGGCCCTTCCCTTCTGCAGGGGGGACCCTTCATTTGATTATAGGGTGGGATTCTTCCCAGGCACCTTTGTGTGCTCATAGGGAAGCTGTGGGTCTTGGGGTCTGTTTCCTTGTTTCTAATTCCTGATGAACATTCCTGTCTCTAAAGGGGTGTTTTGAAATAGCCAAGTGGGTTATCTGTGGTGAGAATGGTTTCACAGAGGTTTGGATGGAAAGGAGGTGTGTGATGGAGGATCACCCACAGGAGGGGTGTGGAGCCCTGGGAGCTGCCATCAGCAGGGAAGCTTGGCTTGGGACACTGGCCAGGACAGTCCATGCCAGGATTTTAAAGGTTTATTTTACAACTGAATTGAACATTTGCTTGAGATTACAGAAATCCATAAAATCCATCTTTGGTATTGCCACTTGAAAATTCGTTGAAAATCATAGAGCAGGATTCCATTAGGAGACCATTAAATTATCCAATATTCCTACTACAGTGACATCATTTGAACTTGTGAGAGAAGCCTGATAGTAAAACTCCTCCACAGACTCAGCCTGACGTTCTTCATCTGTTGGGAAGCAGAGGTCATGTAAATGTGGACAGATATTTAAAGCATAATTGAAGAGTAGATACTCTCTAAAAATCCATTTACGTTTTTTTATTAATTTCTCAGTATTTTTTATTAATTTCTCAGTATTTTCTGCTTTTAAGGAGTTATCCATAAGGCAGGGTGACCTGGTTCCTGCTCTGGAGCTCTATTTCCCTGCTTTATTAGCAGAGTTAATACAGGCTTGACACAAACAGGGTAAAACAATTTACCTGATCATGGAATTCTCAAGCTGCTCCAGATAAAAATGATCCTGTGCCACTGCAGGGTGTTGAGGGCTGTGATCCCTGCTGGCTCTCCTCAGGGCTCAGCAGCATGGGCACAGTTTGTGGTGTGGGTGATGTTCTTTGGGGTGGATCCACACAGAGGGACAGTGAACCCTGCCTGCATTTAACCCTTCCCTCGTGTCAGGGTTTGCCCCCATTGTGCAGGGTTTGGGACTGGGTACCAGCAGCACAGATGTTCAGATCTGTGCCAGCATTTCCTTTGGATGTAGCTTGGGAATCTCTGGAAGGTGCTTGGGATGAACAGACAAAGCCAATCGGGTTTTGCTGTCATTGCTCCTGTTCTTAAACCGACACCAGATTTTAAATCCAAATTGATTTACTGCTTTGAGATTTGTTTCAATTCAGTATATTTTGCTTCTGCCTAGCAAGCAGGCCTGTGTTTATCTAATTTATTTAAAATTGAAATTGTTAATCACATTTCCAGTAGGCGGGAGAGGAGCAGTGGTGGTGCTGGGTCTGTTTGCCGTTCTTTGTGCTGTGTGCTTTGCACTGCAGATGCTCTGGCAGCTCCTGGTGCCATCACTGGTTGTGCTGGGCAGGGTGGGAGCTGCTGGGGCTCCTCCTGTGTCCTGCAAAGAGCCTGGCCCTGCATCTGCTCTGGGTGGCACTGGCAATAAGGAGTGTCCATAACGGGCCAAGCAGTGAGTGCCTCACGTGGCTTTGGGGAGATGGAATGAGGAGCTGTAATTGAAATTCTGCTGTAGTAAATTTAAAATTAATTGGCTAACAAATTCCATTCCTTGTGCATGCCATCTGAGGCTGAAAGACTTATTTTTTTAATATATTTTAAATATTTCATCATATATGCTCGTAATTCAAAGTCAGCAAACAGTCAGAAATCCTTTAAGTACTGGTGAAGAGGGAATAGATTTTGTTATTTCAGTTCTAGGCTTTTTGTTACTTTGAGACCTGGTTAAAGGGGCTTTGAATGAATTAAGATTTTTCAGGTACATGCTCAGATTATTTTACTGGATTATATGGAAAATACACAGCTGAGAATTTAGAGTGCAGTTCAGCTCTCAGGTGTGAGCAGGAGTGGAGCGAGGACAGGAGGGCATTGGCCCCACCAGCTCCTGCCCTTGCAAAGGGCTTTTCTTCTTGGGGGTCCCACCTGGAACTTGGTGCATTTGGGTCTCCCCCCACCCCACCAGGGCCTCTCCTGACCACGGCCAGGACGGCAGGGCTGGAGCTGGCTCATGGGGCTTCACCTGGAATTGGTTGGGGAAGAAAGAGGTTGGCACCTGAACCTTCAAGATCTACTGTTAAAATGTGAAAATCATTCATTCAGAGCAGCAGCATCTGTCCCTCTGTGTGATGCAGTGGATGAGGAAGGGCTGATTTCCATCCCAGGTACTTCCCAGTGCTCTGTGCAGGCAGGAGGGGTGGGCAGCAGGGAGCAAACACGGGAGGATTTCACTCAGGAAAGATCCCCAGAAAATCCCCCCGGGGTGTAGGGTGAGGTCTGAGCGGAACTCCTGCCCTGCAGCACGGGCTGGGGGCTTGGAGCAGGCTCACCTGGTGAGGAACAATGTGGGAGTGATGAGCAGGGCTTTGCCAGGTGGGAGTGATGGGCAGGGCTTTGCCAGCTCACTCTGGGGACAGCTGGTGACAACAGGAATGTGTTGTTTCCTTCCACCCCATCCTCCAGCTTCTAACAGAGCCCTTCCTTTGGCAGAGGGCTCTGAGACATCAACACCCACCTGCTGTGCTCCTGGGCTGCGAGTAATCTCGTGTTAGTTGATCGTGCTAAGCCATCACTTTGTTAGAAAACAGATGATTTTACAAGTTACTTTATGTTTCAGGTCCTCAGTATCGGCTGGAGAAGCAGAGTGAACCTAATGTCCCAGTAGATTTAGACTGTACCTTGGAGAGCCAGAGCACTTTGGAATTCTGCCTTGTCCGGGAGAACAGTATGTTTCCCCTTTTCACTTTTGCTCTTGTAAACTGCTTAAACTCACATAAGTTATGTATTTTGGAACACAAGCTGTACTGTCTGGGCAAGTACATTTTGACGAGACTCTCTGTCCTGAGGCACTTCTCCGTGGTGCCAAAACAATATTCCAGAGGGAAATGATGGATTTCATACCTTTGGTAAATAGTCTGCATCCTGTTTATCACTTCATGATTAATCTTTTGCTGTTAAACTCTGCTCTGTAAAGTTATGACCAACCCTGAAAAACACGAAATATGAACCTGTCTGTGTTGCAGACATTGCTCAGTGAGTGGAGGGGTTGGTCTGCAGGGTGTTGTGCCGTGTCAGTGTGGCTGTCAGAGGCACTGGGGGTTCTAATACCATTTAAAGAAATTCACCATGCAGAAAAGACTAGAGCAGTTTGATGATTTTTGAAGTGCCAGACAAACAATCTTCTCTCCAGCTCTGCTCAAATATTTTTATTCTGTTACTGTTTTAATGATCCTAATATTTATTTCCTGATTTATTTCTTTACATGAAACAATATGAAACTTTTAAAAAAGGCATTTAACACTGATTTGTGTTTGTTCCCCATGGCATTTTGGTCCATTCTTCATTGTTTACAACAGCCACACTCTCAGTTTTGGTGTTCTTTCCTTCCATTTTGTGTAAAAATGTTGATTGTACTAATGAGTAAAACCAGTCACAGTCCTGCCCTCAGCCAAGAACGGTGCACACACCAGAGTAAGAGTCTGCTTCAAGTAGTGGAAGAGTTTTCTCTTTCTGTGCAAAGGTTAAACCTTTCAACTGATGCTTTTTTGGCCACAGCAACTGCATCTTACCCCAGAATGGCAGCAGAGCATCCCCAAAGCAGCCCTGGCTGCAGCAGGGAGCAGCAGAAATGAGACCCAGCAGCACAAGCTCCCAGTGCTGCAGGGGCTGGGACTGACACTCACAGCTTTGGCTGCTGCTCCCCGGAAGGTGGGACTCGCTCCCAAAATATTCCCAGTGCTCCTGGTTCATCCCTTCATAAAATGGTTCTGAGAAATTGTAGGAGAGACCTTGGCAAGAGGGAGCAGGGGGGCTGTGCTGAGGAAATGGAGCAATTCTGACCTCACTAATCGAGTTGTGCTCTTCCACAAGCCAGAATCCCCCGACGTCTGCATCCCACCTATTATTTTTGTATCGATTTTTAATCTATGAAATGATGCACACTAGTCATACTTCCATGGGTTTTGCCTGTGATTTAAAATAACATTTTTTTTAAAACCCAGGCTCTGTAATTAAAAGAATACTGTAGATGCTGCATTTTTAATGTCTTTTCATCATCTGTGGAGGCATCCAGGCTGTGGCCTGTAGCTCTATCTCCTGCAGGTCTTTGCTCTCCTGAGTGGCTGGGTTCAGGCTGCTCCATTACTTAAAGAGTAAATCTGTTGGAAATTTGTAAGTGGTGTAGCAGGAGGCAGTCAGTCTGCTCTGCTCCAGGAGAGCCTCAGGAGCCTTGGCTCAAAGTAAATGTCAGTCAGGGTGTTGAGGGGACTCTTTTCCCTTCTCCTGAAGTCCTTGTGCTGCACTGCTGCCCTTCCCTCCCAGGCCAGGGGACACCAAATTGAGCCCTGCTCCTGCACAGAGCTCTGGAGAGGTGTGGGATGGATCCCTGGGGCTGCTGGCTCCAAATTCCCTAAACTGGGGAGCATTCCTGCCCTCATTCAGCAGCCAGTGGTGCCCATCCAAGAGCATGACCTGGAGCCCTGCTGGGATGGGCATTCCCAGGGCCCTGTCCCTGCTCAGGATGGGCGCTGGCCCTGCACACAGGGGCTCAAGGACAGTTCAGGTTGGGAGATCAGCCACAATCCCTGCCTTGTGCAGAGCCTGGCCCCCCCTGCACAGTCAGAAAATGGATTTGGGGGTGTTTGGGAACGATCTTTTGGCATGGCATTAGAATAGAAATATTGACAGTTTTGCACTATTAATAAAAAAATGGCTTGACAATCCTATCAGCAAACTGAAATATTCACTTTGTGCATTCTGTCTTGATTTGAAATACTTTTAGCTTTGATATGCCAGTCAGAAAAAACTCTGTTGTAACAGCTATTACTTGTAAATGTGCTCTTCATAGTCTCATAGTCATTTATAAATATATATATGGATGATGCCAAGCATCTGCTGGGAGAAGAGCAGCCACATTCCTTTGGGCAAAGAGAAAGTTTATATTTCAGGGTATTAAATGAAACAAAAACTTTCCATTATTAAGAAATATGTATGGAGAAATCCCCTTTCCATCCAGCGTTTACTAATAGCATTCAAGCTAATAAACTGCTTCCAGTGTGTAGAACTTTTAACTTGCACAAAGATTTATCTTTAAACTGAAAGCTGCACTTTGTAATGTGAAATGCCTTTATGTGTGGTAGGAAGCCGTTCATGGCTAATTTAGTTTTATTCTTGCCATCTTACTTCTGGAAAGTTCCTCTTTCTCATTTTATCATTAGATAGTAATTAGTATTCAAGGGAAATTGGTCTTAATATATTAAAATTGGTTTAGTGCCTTTAGACCTATAGCAAAGCCAATGTCTTATTGGAAAATGTAATTGGGGACTCTGTGTATGTAATTAATTGTATTGCAATTAAGAACTTTCATTAAGCAATATTCTAGTACATTAAAGTAATAAGGGACATTTTTGCAGTGCAGTTAACTTTGTGTTTTGTTGTTTTATTGAGGAGATACAGGTTCACTTGCTCCTGCATAGGCTGCATGTGCCATTTCAGTGTTGTGGCATTGCTGATGTGTCATTTTTATCAGTGCTCTCATGCTGCCAGGGCTCCCTGTCAGAGCTCCTGGTCCAGCTGTGTCCCCATAGGATGAGCCCTCTGCTTTAGCTTCTACCTTGCTTCCAGCTCCTGGATCTGGTGCTGTTGTTCCTTGGCTGTTGTTCCCATTTGGAAATCAGGGTGTTCAGTGGGGTGATTGGCCCAGGTGACTGATCTCACTGTTCCACAGGCACTCAGGTCTGTGCTGGGGGCTGTGTGGGCAGCCCAGGGTCAGCTCTGCCATCTCACAGCTCCTGTCCCAGCACAGGGTGCCTTTGTGACCACACAGTGTGGGGACACCCCACTGCTTTCCAGCCTGGACTTCCCACTGGATTCCATTCCTGGCTGGCTCTCAGCAGCGGGGCAGCAGTGCCATTGCCACCCTCCTGCTTCCCTGCCAGCCACTGCCACACCACAGCCTCTCAAGATGCTTTTAAGTGCACCAAAAAGTTTGACATATCTCAGTGTATCTTTGGAGTGGTGCAGCATGAGGCTTTGACATGATACATTATGATAATCCATGGTATAGAGACATTAACACAGGGGTCTGTGACAAAATGCATTGTAATGTCTCGGAAGGAGCCATTACAATTTATCTTGTCATTCTGGAGCATGGAGTGGTTGCAGTGTTAAGATGGCTCTGCATAAATTCACATGGAGACTGTTTAATTTGATTTTTGGAATCCTTTCAAGTCGAATGGCACAGCCCAATTTGTAGCTTAACCCTTTGGTGTCCCCCTTCCCCAAAGGAGGGTCCATGGGGCGTGAGGAGGGCAGCACTGGGAAAGCTGTGCTGGAAGTTGTGACCTGGGAATCTCCTGCTTTATGCTCTCCATGTGGTTTTGGACTCATTTAACAGCAGATGCTCACAGTGATGTAGTGTTGAGGCCACTCCAACAGTACGAGTCTTAGGCAAAATTAATACTGAAAAATCTGACAAGTTGGTACCTGCTTAGCTGGAGCTTTAAGATCTGTACTAAAACTCCATCATCTCATCTTCCCATTATTAAAATTTCAGCGAAATATAAAGTTTTCATTAATCTCCTGCAGCAAATTTAGTTCTCTGAACTGGCAGTTGGTTCAGCTTTTAGGACTACATTAGCCAGGATATTAAACAAAATGTGTCATTCCTCAGGATCTCCTGTAAGAAGCTAAATCAGTTTTCAAACATATTTATGCCACTTTATCTACCAGCATCTGAATGATCATTTCGAGCTGAGGTGCTTTATTAGCAGCTGGCATCGAAATTACTCTGTGCAATTATATATCACATTATAGTAATGTTGAAATTGGTGTTAATCCAACGTCATAAAATGTAAAAAAATCTTTAAAGTGCGTTATATTTTTTCAGTAATTGGCATTTTGGCTTAATGAGTTGTTGCCTTTTATAAAGGCAGTACCTGCAGTGGTAATGAGAATACTAATCAGTAAATAAAGTGCAGCTTCACATCAGCGTGCCCGAGGTGCTGCCAGCACAGGGGGGATCTGTGCCAGTGCTGCATCAAGGGTGGCACCTCTGGGGACAGAAATCTCTGGGGACAGACACCTTTGGGACAGACAGCTCTGGGGTGACATCTGGGCACTGTGTTCCCCTCGCTGGGCTCCTGGCTGGGTGGCAGGCGGTGGGTGGCCAGCAGGGTCCCCTTGCTCATCCCCTGGGATACCTGCAGTGCAGGGCTGCCTGTGCTGCCAGGGAACTGGCCACTGGCATGGAGTGCTGCTCTTCATGCAGCCACAAATGTCTGTCCTGGTGCCCTCAGTGCCTTGCTCACTGCCCTGGGGTGGAGGGTGGCATCTCCGTTAGCATTCAGTGCTCTCTCAGCCAGCTCCTGGGGCAGCAGCACGTCCCAAACCTCCTCTTCAGGGCTGTGCCCTTGTCTTACAGGTTCCAGAGGAGAAGAGGTCTCCGAGGAGGATCCCCAGATCGATATTGCCACAGTCCAGGACATGCTCAGCAGCCACCACTACAAGTCCTTCAAAGTCAGCATGATCCACCGGCTGCGCTTCACCACGGACGTGCAGTTAGGTAAACGCAGCAGCTCGGAGCCCTGGCAGTGTCTGACAGCTGCCTGCCCATCCCAGCCCGCTCTGAGCGATCATTACCACTTTGGGCCATTTTCTCCTGCAGCATTTGAAAGCCTTGCTGGCATTTCAGCAGTTAAAAATATTGCTTTCAGTCGCAAATCCTTCAGTATTTTTATTATCCCCAATCAGTTGCACATGTTGCCTCTGAACGAAGGCCATTATTTAATGACCTCGTCTCTTTTTTTTTCAGTCTAGGCTTCCTAATGGAAAGCTTCTTGCCAACTGTTTTGTTATTTTTAAATGAGGCTTTGCAAAATTGGGAGTTATTGGGTTTTTCCTTTTCTGAGACTGAAAGATTTTTAACGACCTAGTGGAAATTTGAGGTGGAACAAAATAAACGAGCGTTCTCTAAAGGTTTTATATTGTCCTTATTGGCTTGCTGAATGCTTTTGAAAACCCGAAGGCCAAGGGCTGACAGAATTCTGAATTATAAAAGCCCCATTACTGTTTTAAAATGATTGAATGGCTTTTTATCTTTGTGTTTAAATTGTGAAAATTTGATTAATGATGCATTGGTAGGTGACCTGTGACTTTCCTGCAAATACTTCCATAAAGAAATGATTCAGCAGTAAGATATTAAATGCCGTAATGTTTACAAAATACATTTATTCTGTAGAATTCAGAATTGTTAATTTATACCGACTCCTGTGTTATTGTCACTACAGTCTCTTCATTCTTCCATCCTGAAGCACATGTAAGGGTACATGTCTGTAAAATCCTCACAGAAGAGGCTTTTTTGGTTTGTTTGGAGCTGTCTAGTTAAGGCAGGATTTATCTGCTGGTGCTGGAGCAGGGCAGTGCTGGGCATGTTCTCTGCATTTGAGCAAACTCTCGGGGTGTGATAGTTTGCTTCCAGTGAAGTTTGACTCACTGTATCTGGGAAGTGTCAGAAATGAGAGCTTGAAAAGGTCATGACAAATCACTAAAGATAAATGGTTAAGGGAGAAGAGCTGTTAAATGAAACAAATGGCTTAACTTGTGCAGCAGTGGAGGAGCTGACCCTGCCCAGTGCTGTAAGGACCATAAAATTTCCCTTTTATAACAATCTGTGAACTTGTGTGATTTTGATGGCGGTGCACTGACAATGGGGTTTTATAATCTAATTATTTTATTTTAAATCAAAGAAAACCCCAGAACGGTGTTCAAACCTTGGGCAAATGTAGAAAATCAAAATCTTTCGATAAAGTCTCAGTAAGTTGCTGGGGTTTCTCCTGGGTTTTTAAAAGGTATTAAAAGAGCAAGATTGGTAAAACAAGGACTGAGGGGCTGTTTGGGTTTGGGCTGATGAGTGTTACCTGTTACCTGTGAGTGACAGACTGCTTCTTCCTCCCTGAAATGGAAAAACCAGGGGCTGATTTTTTGGTTTTAGTCATAGTGTCTGGCCTGGAAGCTGTTCTCCAGCAGTTTGATGATGGCCAGCTGCAAGGACTTTTCTCTGCAGCCCTTCTGTGCCATCAGTTTTGTGTAGCAGCCATAGCAGAGGCCCCAAGAATCCTCTGCCATTCCTTTGCTCCTTGTTGGCAGATCAGTGGTGTCAGTGGCTGTGCAGGAGTGGATTGCACTTTTTGAAAGGTTTTAGCTGTTTTGAGGCCTGATGAATGAATTTGAGGCAAGGTTTATGAAAAACATGGGAATAAATTTGATTTTCTGTACATTGTGCATAGCTCTGTAGTAAAAGGTGAGATGTGGATGGCCATGGGAGGAGTGCCCAGCCCTCTGAGTGATGGGGTTATTGCATTTAAGGTGGCAGTTTAAGGTCTGGGGGTTTTGTTTCAGCCCACATCACAGGGTAATGCACACACAGCAGCACTCTCAGCAGTTTTACAAAGGCTCTATCATGTTGGGGAGGAATAAGACACATTTACTTGTGTATTACATTAGCAGAACTAACAGGAGCATATTGTCTGGGAAAACCACTGCTGGCAAGTACCTCAGAGAGGGGAGGGGGAATTGCAGACCCCAACAAAGGGAGCAAGGACAGAACACTGTTACTGGACCCATACATTGATGGCATTCCTTTTGACAAAATGAATGAATTAAAAAAATAGTGGAAAGAGCATTTTTATGCTTGGGTTTTGTGTATGAGTGATTGGTGCTGCGAGACAGAGGCTGCAGGAGCCACAGACACAATACTGTTTTGATTTTAGGTTTCAACACATCCAGATTGTGAGAACAATAACACAAAAAAAGACAACATTCTTTGTCAATGTGCTCTCTGGATGTGGGTGAGCTTGAGCCAGCGATGCCGAGATACAGAAATAATGGATGAAGTATACAGCAACAATTTGCAGATAAAAATAATAGAAGTTAAAGTGTATTTTACATGATAAAAAAAAAAAAAAGATGAAAGAGGAGGAAGTCTGTTCCATCTGAGATGGTTACAAAATGGTGAAGTAGCCTCTGCTGAGAAGATTGATGCAATGGGGAGTGACCTTGGCTTGGAGCAGGAGCTGGTGATGTATGTATGAGCATCTCGCTGCTAAATGGACCCAGATTTGTAGCACTAATATACATGGAAGCCCAGAACCAAACTCAGGATGGCAATAAATCAACAGCCACTTTGGGTGTCATTTCTGGTTTATATTCCACTATTGTTCTATCACTTTAATTCATGTCACTATCATCTGTTCATCTGGAACAGTTTTATATAATTTTCCAGTGGAGTTACCTGACAAATCCTATCAAATTAACAAGGTACATTAACAGTATTGACTGACTGTGAACTCTGAAGTTGCAGGACCAAACAGTGAAAAATTTTTGAGGATATTTATAGGGGTGATGCTCTTAGAGGAAGGGATGGGGAACAGCCCTCACACATGAAGAATTTGCACCTTTATTTTTAGAACTTCCCCTGACTTTTCTTTAGTGAGAAAATGAGACTTTGTATCATCAACTTCCATATTTTCCTTAAACTACGGCAAATACCATTTGGAATAATGAACTGGTACAGTGAAATACCAACACCGATTTTACATAATCTGCCCAAAATTAAATCACAAACCAAAATGGGCTCCAGATACAGCCTCAGCCTACTCAAATTAGTGAGTTCCAGAAGCCTGGGTGTTAATTGGACTCTTGATACAATGCTTAATTGCAATGTGATCTCTCTGATGTGAGGTGTGTTTGATGCCAGAGCACATTGTTGGGTTGGTGGGGTGTTCCCATAACCCACAGGGTGGGCAAGGCTGGCCTGCTCTGGGGCAGGGGCTGCAGCCAAATCCCCCCAGGCTCCTGCCTCGTCAGAACCCCCAGGAGGGAGAAAGTTTTCTGCCTTTCTTTCCAGAGATGCAAGAGTTACATGATATTTCAGTACTTTTTTCCTGTATTAGTTTCTTTTGTTGATGTCTCATGAGCTTCACCCTGTAACCCCTGGCTGAAGACACATCACTGTTTTTAAGGCTCTGCACACCTAGATGTGAGGAGCTGCCTGGGAAGTTTGTTCAGTTGTGTTCAGTTCCTGAGCTGGTTCCAGCAGGGTCCCTCTTGCCCTCTGCACTGCTGTGGCCTCACCTTGAGTGCTGTGTAGTTTTGTCATTTTTAATGTAAAAAAAGACATTAAGCCATTAGAGAACACCCAAAGGAGACCACAAGGGTGGGGAAGGGTCTGGAGGGCAAGTCTCATGTGGGCACTTTGTCTGGGGTCAGACCTCATTGTGGGCTTTAGCATCCTGACAAGGGAAGCAGAGGGGCAGGTACCAATCTCTCTGTTCCTGGGACAGTGACAGGACTCAAGGGAGCAGCTCAAGCTGAGCCAGGGGATGTTTAGGTTGGATATCAGGAAAAGGATTTTCACCCAGAGCAGGGCTGGGCTCTGGAACAGGCTTCCCTGGAAGGTGATCACAGAATCAGCCCTGCCTGGGTCCAAGAGGTGTTTGGACAATGCTCTCAGGCACAGGGTGGGATTGTTGGGGTGTCTGTGCAGAGCCAGGAGTTGGACTCTGATCCTCATGGGTTCCTCCCAGCTCAGCATATTCTGGTTCTGTTATTCTGTGATTCCATGTGTGCTGTACAGCAGATGGAGTGGGGTGGGTGGTGACAGTGTCTGTGACACAGAGCAGTGGGGACTGCAAAACCAGCACTATCTCCTATAAATCTCGTGTAGCTGCTGCTTCCAGAAGAGCTCTATATGCATTCAGAAGGATTTTTTTCTGTGATATTTCTTTCTTTTGGTATGCTTATGCAGGAGAATAAAATGCAGATTATCAATGCAGTTTGATAACCATTTGCTTCTGGTTTCAAAAGCTCCTGAGCTTTCAGAAAGCCCAGAAGGGCAATATACCTTCAGCCCATTTAAGATTTATAAAGTGTGTCAAACGGCTGATATGAAATCGGTTAAACAGATCACTGTTGTGGCTCTCTATTCTTTCTCATCTCAGGTATTTCTGGAGACAAGGTAGAGATAGACCCTGTTACTAATCAGAAGGCCAGCACTAAGTTTTGGATTAAGCAGAAACCCATTTCAATCGATTCTGAACTCCTCTGTGCCTGTGACCTTGCGGAAGAAAAAAGCCCAAGTGAGTAGTCCTTTTTATTTATGTTCTCTCTTCTCTGCCTCCCTGGATGTGCTCGATGTCCAAAGAATTATTGCTACCATGTCCTTTTCTTTCTATAGGTGTATTTTATTCATTACAGGATGTTTTTAATCCGACTCAATTCTGTTATAGAGAGCACAGCATAAACAGACACACATTTTACGAGTGTCCTTTGGTGCTGCTCTCAGCTAATGGCATCACTCAGTGTTTCTTGCCCACTGTCACAACAAGGGAGCACTGGCTCTGCCCAGCTGCCTCCAGCCCAGCAGCACAGCCAGCAAATCCATGTTTCAACATAATTGCAATTTTTTGGCACTTTTTAACTTCCAGCCTGGTTTTAAATGTCTTTGGTGCAACTGAAGATCTTGGACATGCAGTAAGTGTCAGCTCAGTCTGGATTTGCCCCAGCCATGGCTGCAGGGTCACTGGGATTGAAGGTGCCACTCTGGGCATTCTTTTCTGTAGTGGTGACCATGGCAGGTCTGGGGACAGGCTGGACATCCCAGCTCAGACATCACCCAGAGGTCAGAGCTGGCTCTGTGGAGTGCAACTTCAGAAGCAAGGGCTTCTGCTTGTTGTGTCAGTAGAGTAATGAGAGTCTCTATCTGGAAAATTTGTTTTAAAAAGCACAAGATGGGCCCTGGGAGAATTGGGCAATGGCTCCCAGTGGGGCCAAAATGGAACAGTCTACTATCAAGAAGTGACTGCAGTTCAAAAGCTCAGATGGATTTTATTGCACTTGTGCCTCTGCAGGGTAGTGAGATGCTGGTATTAAGTACTTATCTGCAAGGTGACAGAGAGGGAGAATTATGTGATACATATTTACAGAGGTAATGATCTGTTGAATTCTCTTGGAAGAGTAAATTTATGGCTGCCACAGATTTTATCAGCAATTATTGAACTATATCCTTCTCCCCTTCATTACCCCTTCCTAGTCCATGTTCTTGGTTTAGTCATTGTCTTCCTTTTCTGTCTCTCCATCAAGATTTCATGGTCCTTGGGTAGGCACAATCCCAAGGAGAAGCTTCCCCAATGACCTGGTGGTCTGAAACACGTGAGGATTTTGTGTACAGTGCAATTTTCCAGTTTGTGCTGGGAAATCCTGTCACACCTCTGCTCTGTATCCACATTTCACTGCAAATGCAAACATCTGAGCCCACAGAACAAGGTTGTGTTTAAAGAGTGGAATTGCAAGCTGAGGTTTCCACTGCAGGGCACAATTCCTGGACCCCTTCCTGCCAGGATGGGGCTCTCCAGCCCCAGAGGCAGCACCTGCTGCTGTGGGGAGTTATGTTTGTACCCAAATGCTGCCAACCCAGGAATTTCATCCCCCAAACAGAGCCCAGGTGCAGGAGGGCAGTACCTGCACATGGGGACCACTGAGTGAAGAATCACAGTGGCTTTGGAAAAGACTCTGACAGGTTGCAACCAAGGCAACCATTACAGGACTGAGGGGCTTATTTGCTCATTTTTGTGTGAACATCTTAAACTTCTCCTACTAAATAATGGTTCAGCAGAGTTCCAAAAGGAGAAAATACTTCCTCCTGAAACTGCTGACCTTTTCCCAACTCACTAAAGATGTTCCAAAAGTCATTATTTTAGGCCAGCAGAAAAGACTTTTAGTGTGACATCTCAGAATGATGCATTTTGGGGAACTGAACAGCAGATCAGTATCTCTTGAATTTTAAATGGAAAAAAGTGATTTTAGTAGCATAAAGGAATGAAACTCACTGTATTTCACAAGTTTTGTCTGTGATTTTTATCAGCACGGTGATGTATGTTTGTAGCGGAGTTTACATCAAAAATTATTCCCGGATCTTTCTTGAATGAATTATTGCAAAGAGAGGCTGAGCACAGATAAGGTCTTTGAGTTCTGCAATATATTTTGTTTTCATGTTTTTATCTCTTGTAACACAAACATGCTCCATCTCCTCTCTCAGAAGTGCTCGTGCTTGTCCCGTTGTGCTCTGGGTTTGGGGCTGCCTTCCCTCCCCAGGCACCTCAGTGGGGTCAGAACCCAGCTGAGCCCTGCTCTGCTGGCCTGGGCTCCTGTCAAGGGTTTGGACCAGCTTCCAAATGGGACCCTACTGTTTTATAAGGGCAAGGGGCCTTGGGAATGGGGGCTGAGTGCTGGGAGCAGCAGCAGGGAGCAGTGGAGAGTCTCGTGCACGTGTTCTTTCCTTCCCTCTGGGCTGGGTCATGCAGAGGAGCTTTAGTGGCACCTCTGTGTGTGTGGGGGGCTCAGCAGCCTCAGAGCTGATGTGCTGGGAATATTGATGGACAGCTGGGAGCTGTTCTGGACAGGCTGAGTTTTCCTGTGCTGCAAGTTCCCAGAACTCAGAGCTGCCTTCAGTGAGGGCAGAAAATGGGAACAGAAAGCTCTGGCATCTCGTTTGCTGTAGCAGGGGGATTGTAGGCAGGGACAGCTGATGATTTTTGTTTGCCCTTGTAGTAGCCCTGGGTCAGAATTGGAAGTTTTATTTGTAAATTAAATCAGACTCCCTGGATTTAGACTGAGGGGAGAGTTAATGGCCCTGCTGGCTTGCTCCAATGCCATTAGAACCTGACAACGCTGGGCACGAACATCTTCTTTAAATCAGGTTCGGCCTGATTATCACGAGAGATTCTGAATGTTTTGAGTCTTGAAAGGAAGCATCCTATCATGGAGAAATAAGATTTAAGCCTTAATAAAGTAGTTGTCATTTTTATAGCTGAAAAGAGCTTTGTATCTCAATTAAGTGTACATAATATAAAGTCTTAAGGAAGCAACATAATACGTTTAATACAATTATATCCCTTTGCAATAGTGTAATTTAAAGGAAATCTGATTCTGGTAATGTCTCTTACATTACTTGGACAGGGAAGAAACTTCAGTGTCACTGCCCACAGTGCTCTGTGGTCCGAGTGGCCGTGATGGATGCCCAGGGCTGCTGGGCACTGCCTGGGCAGGGCAGGGACAGAGCCCAGGGCAGCCCTGCTGTGCCACCACACCTGACCAGCCAGGCACTGCCCAGGGCTCCCCCAGGCATCTGTGCTTTACACAGGCTGCAGAAATTGGATTTATTTGATCATTTACTTGAAACACTGAAGCAACATTCTCCGTGATCCTTTATCTGCCTTTTTTTGTTTGTTTGTTTTCATAAAGCAGAGACATCTCAGTTGCTTTATCAAAATCCCCTCGGTATGAAGTCTAAACAAAGGTGTTCCTTAGGTCATGGAGTACATGGGTAACTTCAGTTTGTAATTTAATTGCCTGCTTTGCACCCTGAAGCTGAAGATTTCCTTTAAATTCTGATTCCATTGTTGCACTGGGGCTTAACAGAGTGTTAACCTGGTAATAGGCACAGGGCCTCCCCATTATATGTCTCGCTATCGAGCGGTTCTGCATGACTAGTTAAAAAAGATGGCAAGAAGATTAATGAAAGCTGCGAGTCCAGAAGGGGGGCAGGTACCTCGGTGAGACTTCCAGAGAGGAGATATTAGAGCTGAACCAGAGCTTGGCTTTTTCTTTATCCCGTGACCTTTGAACCTGCCTTACTGTCGGGAGCTGCCAGCCCAGCCGACGTTTTGATTGATGTTGCTACACGAGTCAGTCTTTCCCATTGAATTCCACATCTGCACGAAAATAGCTTTTCCAGCAGTGTTCACCCTGGCTGCAAGTGATAGCCAGAGCGATGCCTGAACCCCCTTTATGTAGTTTTCATTTAAAGCTAAAGGTATTTGATGTTTTAATTCAGTGTCCAATTCCTCCCGATTATGCACATTGGGTGATGCTAATTTCATGGATTTGTTGTTGGGGTGTGGAAGGGCTGAAAATACTCAGGAAGGCGTTGGGTTCCTGCTGCTCTGGGAGCTCCAACAGAGCTGTTGCAGGTTTGCTCAGAGCCTGCAGTGGGGCCAGAGCAGAGGCAGTGTGTGCCCTGCAAATGGTACACAAAATATCCTGTGCTGGTTCCTGATATCCCTGCTCCCAGCAGAGCAAGAAGTAACACAGTAAAATTCCTGCTAAATAGGAGAGCAGGTTCTACTAACCAAGAGGTAAAAACCAGGTTCAGCAGAGCCCAAACTTCAGGCTCAGAGTGAAAGGAATGTCCAAGTGTGGAACAGAAGGGAAGAGCCCACGCTGTGCAGGCAGGGCTGCCCGGGGGACGGCAGCGGGCACAGATGGCCCTGGCTCCGGGTGCCCTGGTGGGCTCAGGCTGTGCCAGGCTGGGGCAGCACTCAGCAGGGTGTGTCCCACCAGGGGAGGGCCTGGCAGGGACAGAAGCAGGTCGGGGATGTGTGGCTGGAGCTCTCCTGCCTCGCTGGGCTGTGCTGATTAACCACAGCCCCCTCCAGCAGCCTCCCCATAAAAGTTCTCCTGAGCGCAATCAGGAGCGTGCATTGCCTCATCCTTTTAACAAATCTGTTTTGTAGCCCTATTAAAAGGGGTCTTCATCTATCCTGTCAAAGCTATTCTGCTGGGGTTTTTTAGTTTAATTACACTATCCAATTAAAACTCCTCGCTGCATTTTGATTCGCCTCTCCTCGGGCCTGAGTGGATGTGACATTTACAAGGCTCGCCTCTCCGGCAGACAATGCGTGATTGATGAGGTGCAGACGCAGTGGAGGAGCCCATTGCCATGTGGAAACACTGCATTTTGATTTATTTATTTTTTTTTCCCCAAACAAGGTTGCCGGTAAAGAGGTTTTTGGGCAACCCCCAGTTGCACCTCAATTTTCAGCATTTTTGCTAAAAATCTTCATTAGTATTCTGCCTCTGATAATGACTTGAAGAAGAAACAAAAGGCTTTGCAGGGAAAAGAATCCAGATGTGTGAATAGTTTCCACAATTTGACACAAAAGTGGGTGTGTGCTGCACTTTAATTGCAGCTCTGTTTCCAGGACATCTGGACACATGGCACCCTCTAATAGCAATGCTGAGTAAGAAATCTACAGTGGAACATAAAGGGTAGCAGGAAAAGAGATCATGGAATGTGCTGCTGCCTGAGAGAATGGGGCAAGCCAGCTGGACCACAGCTGTTATTTTTTTCCTCAACAGTTTTATCATTTGTTCCCACTTAAGTACTGCCCTGGTTTGAGGAGGTTCACGTTGGGCAGCCCAAACCCATCAGTGACTCTGCTGGTATCAGTGGGGTGAGGATTTCATCCAGAGCTGACTGCCCTCACTGCCTCACTGTAAATTATGTACCTCTGGGATAAAAATCCCTTGCATAAAATGGGATTGACCCCACCTGTACATGCAGGTCCACATCCCTGTTCTGTCTGTCCCTAGAGCTTGGTGCCACATCTGGATAATCCAGCTGCAGCCATGCTGCAACTTGTGACCAGCCCTGTGAAGGTTTTTTTTTGTTACCAGAGGGTGTCAGGAAGGGTGTTGAGTGGTTTTGGTGGTAACACAACTCCTGCAGCTTTGTAGGCCTTTCTCCAGGGTCAGGGCATCATTTCTGGGGTATCACAGGTGGAGTTCAGAGAGCTGAGCCCCTCCCCAGTGCTTTGGGTGAAATACAGCAGTGCTTGCAGAGCAGAGGCTCCCCCAGCTCATGCAGGGTTTGAAGGAAATGTGTCTTTGTACAAAAGTATTGCTGATGCACATTGTATTATCCTCATTCCTTGCCTTTTACAGGTGTATTTCTAATCCTTTTGCATCTTTTCTGGGCCCATGAGGAGAGATTTCAGGGTTTGAGCCTGTTGAGGTCACAGTTTCTGAAGCAGTGAGAATCAGTGATGTCAAACGTTGTCCATAAGTGCTTTGTTCTTCAGAGAGTCCTTCTCCAGCTATTTATTCCACTAATAACTCTTAATTGTTGACTTCTGCCTTATGGCCCTGTAATGACAAAGCAATCATCAAGGTATATTGAAAAATTAACATAAATTTGCATTTCCAATGTTTGTTTGTTTTCTACTTTGTCCAATTCATGAATATTCTTTTCATCTCCCATCTAATTAGTGATTTAATTCCATGCATTCTGTTGGCAAAGAGAGGGTTTGGCTAAGGGCTGAATTGTGGGGTGAGAGGGAAAGGAGAAAAACTTTCTAGTCTTGGCAGATTCAGTAAAAAAATTATCTTTTCTTGTGCAAATTCATATCCTTGTTTTCCAGGCAAAAAAAAAATATTTTTTAGACTTTGATAAGAAGAGTTTATTACTTAGATTAGAATGATTATTTTTTTACCTGTGTCAGGTGCAGTGTGGCACCCACCAAGGGTTGGGCTGTTTTCCCAAGATTGCAGAAATCAGCACAGGGTTTACTGTTGCCTGTCCAAGCAGACTGTGGTCAGTGATTCTGGAGCTGGAACTCCCCAGGATTTCTCAGAGCTGTGTGTGAACGTGGGGCCGTGGAGAAGCTGGGTGGAGGCTGCCCCAGGAGTTGCAGGAGCCCTGGGAAGGGTGAGCAGAGCCGAGAGCTGCAGCGCTGCAGGGCCTCTTCCCTCGCCTCGTTGGCAGTGCAGTGGTGCTAAAAATCAGGAGCTGGGGCGAGCAGCTGAACGAGAGAGTGCTGCTGGAGGAGTAAATGAGCTCTCCTTGGTGAATTCCCGGGGAATTAGCGTGCTGCCCTTCCGCCGGCTGCGGGCTCCTCTCCAGGAGTAACCACACAGGAACCCAGCAGCGCTGGGGCTGGAGGATTGATCAGGGCTCAGGGCTGGGGCCAAGGGGCAGCAGCAGCAGCAGGGAGATGTTGCTGTGCTGCAGCTGCAGCAGGGCTGTGCCACGGGCTGGGGGCTGCCCAGGGGCACCAGGGGCACTGGCACAGAGCCCTTGGCTGTGCTGAGCTCGCCCTGGGCTGCACCAACCCCCTGACAAAGCTCTTGGGATCAGCTGAGTGTCTCTCATTCCATTTTCTTTCCATACCTGCTTTAACAGACAAACACAGTCGGGAATAACGTGGATTTTCTGTTGTTGTGCAGCTGATTCACCCAGATTGCAGGGCACTGGGGTTCCCTGCAGACACCCAGCCACGTTGGTGTGCAGTGATGGTAACAGCTGCTTGTGCAGTGTCTGCATTTGCTTTAAATCCCCCATCACGTGCAGTGGGAGCTGCTGCTGGTTGTTACCAGATCCTCTCACACAGAAACATCAAACCATGGAAGCTCCTATTGATCTCAGAATTGTCAGGGGTGGTGCTCTATTGGAAAGAGGTACATCACATATTTAAGCACTCTTGGAAATGGAAATCAATCTCGCAATTCATAAATTCCATCTGGCTAGAAGAGTAGCAGAGCAAAGTGCCAGTTAGGATTTCAGTGTGCTCATATTTCATGCTGTAAGTAGTGTGTTGTGGACTTGGAGCCCATAAACATGATGCTGTAATGGGGCTTTCTAAGGAAAAGTCTTCTTGGCTCCCTTCCACTGAAGCAGCAGTGCCAGCAGGGTGGGGCTGGGTGTTGTGCACTCCACAGGTTTGGCACCGGTGCCGTGTCCCTGGCAGGAGCCACCCTTGGCCAGTGCCCTGCCAGGCAGGAGGACCAGAGCAGCCTCTGTGCCCGTGGGAGCAGGAACACCACCCTTGGCAGGGCTGCCCTGGGCTGGGCAGTGCCCCAGGGACACGTGGCTGGGCTCCCAGGGGAGCAGGGAACATCTGCAGAGGATTTGTCTTGATCCACTGCAAGAATTACCCAGGGACTTCCCAAAACCCGAAATACAGCAGCTCATTGGGATCCTGTGACCCTGTTTTGTGCCAGTTTCATTTCTGATAAGCAGTGTCTGGAATATTCAATGTCCAAGGAAAATGGTGGGAGCTGATGGAGCTCGGTGCTGTGTCCCATCCCCAGGAGTGGGGCACTGGCACTTTTGGAATCATTAAGATGCTGTGTTCCAGGCAGAGCTGCATGCATTAACATGCTGATGAGCTCCCAGCTTGGAATTCCGCATTTTTAGTACCACTGAGGCATCATTTGTCAAATGATTTAAAGGGTTGGGGTTTTATTATTATTATTAGCCAATTTTTCAATACAGAATTTATATTCCAGATTAGTGCATCATAATGGTGTTTAATTAACATGCCACAGTAAAATACTTGCATCTCAAATTTCCTGGCCACCAATCTGAGCATATATCAGTCACTTTTTGGAAATCTGGAGAATTAGATAATGTAAATAAGATTTCCAATTAGCTTTCCTGCAGGAAAGTCCTGGATTTACAGTAATGTGGCTGTTACTTTATGGATTGCTAACTTTGACTGTTGAACTGAATAAATTAGAAAACCGTTGGAAAAGCACCACGTGTGGAATACATTTAATTTGAATTTTGAGGCCCTCAGCATCCATACAAGTGCAGGATATTTTGCCTTCCCTGGTGTTCCACACCAGACCTTTGTGTCTGGGCTGTTCCTCCTGGCACCGCGTGTCGGAGTCTGCGGAGCAGCTGGGCCAGCACCGTGTGGCCACGTAGAAACTCTGTCTGGGACAGAGGCCTGAGCACCAGGAGGGTGCCAGCAGGTCACAGTTAGAGTTTGATTTGATTTTCCTTGCTGTGGGAAGGGTGACCCAGCCCTGGGTGTGTTTGGTGGTGGTGCAGCACGATTGGTGCCGGTCCCCGTGGCCATCAGCAGCTCGTGGGATGCTCTGGCAGGAGGGTTGGGATGGTGATCCTGGCATTAATTGCTGTTCCCTTTTCAATCCAAGCCCTCTCCTGCGGGCAGTGCCTGCCCCGGGAGCGGTTCCAGGCTGAGCTGCGGCGCCGCCGCGGGCCGAGCAGAGCTAACCAGCCATTTGATGGATTTTTGCGTTTCCTGCAGTGGGGATGTGATGGGAAAAGGAACTTTATTGACTGGAGTTCAGCTGCTCCTGTAAGCCACCACTTGCCTTAAATTGAAATGACATGAGAAGCCTGTCAGCATTTCATTGCTTCCTTCTGTCGTGCTGATGGTACGCTGAGATCACCATCTGTGGGTTTCTTCTGTCAGGCACACGAGCTCTGCTCAAACTTTACAGGAATATTCTAAGCAGGTTTTTTTTTTTTTTTCTTATCTTTGCAGGTCATGCAATATTTAAACTTACATATCTAAGCAATCATGACTACAAACACCTTTACTTTGAATCAGATGCTGCTACTGTCAATGAAATTGTACTGAAGGTGAGTGTTAAATTTTAACGTGACCCAAAATCCTGGTGTTTTACCACTTGTTAGACATGTGAGCATTCAGGAGGCTCTGGAAACACAGGAGGGTGCAGTGCCTGAGGACCACTGGGGTGTGTTTAACCTGCCAGGAGGGCTGCTCCATGCCTGTTGTTTTATTCATCCTTCAAACAGCCACACAGCCACTGCCTGTCTGTGTGTAGCATTTCCTTTTGTGTTTGTTTCTACTTAATAGAGACACATTTTCTGTGGAACTTTAAAGGAAACTACAAAATTTTATTGTGTCCAGGTAGCTTCCACCTCTGGACACGTGGTCAGCAGCCCATGCCATGCAGGGGTTGGGTGCTTTGGGAAACAATTTTTTGTTACACTCTTGAAAGATTAAATGGAATTTTCCAAAAGTTCATCTTTCGTAATGAGTCAAAATTCAAAAGCAGTAATTTTGGCAAACCATCTGTTATGTTTGCTTTTATTGGCTGTGTGGAGTTTAGAGGATTGTTAAACAACTGACGTGAGATGAAATAACTTTTATTAATGAATAAAGGTCAGTGCATTCGAGGGGTTTCTGTTTTGTGAGCTCTTGGGCCAATTCTTCTCTTCCCACTTTATCCTAGAACAGCTATTGCAATCCCAAACACTTGGAATCATGGAATTGTAGAATCATTAAGGCTGGAAAAGATCATCAAGTCCAACCTTTGCCCAAGTACCCCCCATGCCACATCTCCTCGAGTTTTTAACACTTCCAGAGGTGATGACTCCACACATCTGAGACTGGTCATAAACAAAGACTAAAAAAAATGGTTTACTGTCAGTAACGTGAATATTCAAGAGAGAATATTAGGCAGTACTTTTTTCCTAAGTTTCAGTTTGTTTATATAGAACATTCTCTGGTTTCATGCACAAGTCACTGGTTTGTTTTCAATTCCATCAGCATTAGGGAGCACTGAAAAATCAGACTTTTCAAATTAGGCTTTTTAGATGATCAAGTGAGAAGGACTGAAACTTTATTGACCATGAAAATTCCTTATATTTTTATGCCTTAAGCTGTAATATGCAATGAAAGTGAAACACTCTACAGTGCATAAAATTGTGCAAGTTTTAAGCCACAGCATATTAACCAGCTAATGACAGACCAAAGGGCATTTTTATCTTTTTGATTCTTGCATTAACCTTCCATTAAAATTATCTCTGAGATTATCACAAAGCATTGGAGATAATAAATTTAGGGAGTAGCAGGCTTGTTAAATATCATTTTAAAATGCTTTCATCAAGTAAAATGTGCCAAAACACAGGGAAACTCTGAGATTAGCTGAGTATGCAAACATCATAATGGAAGAATTCTTTTTCCTGAGGCTGATCAGGTCCTTTATTGATGCTCATTTCTGGATTATCCCAGCACTGGGGGGTCTGCACAGCTCTCTGCCTTCCCCAGAGGCTTGGGTGACCCAGAATGGGACGAGGGGCACAGGAGGACAGGCCAGGGCTCTCCTGGCACTCTGAGCTCTCTGTGCCATCACTGTGCTGGGTGCTGGGACCGGTGACACCAGAGCTGTGTGCAGGGGTGGGCTGGGGGTCCCTGCCCACCCCGGGCTGTTAAACACCACCTCATCTCTTGCAGGTTAACTATATCCTAGAGTCACGAGCAAGCACAGCCAGAGCAGATTATTTTGCTCAGAAACAAAGAAAACTGAGCAGGAGGACGAGCTTTAGCTTCCAGAAGGAGAAGAAGTCGGGGCAGCAGTGAGGCAGAGCCTCGAGGAGAGCCTTGTGCGCCGCGCCCGGAGCCGCTCCCCGCGCCGAGCCCCGGCACCGCCGCGCTCCTGCTGCCCCGGCAGCCGCGGCCGGGAAGGAATCTGAATTATCCCGTCTCTCACGGCTGGAAGATCATCCCTGCGTGGCCATGGGAGGTCTCCCCCGTGACAGAAATAAAGAGCCATATCAGCCGGAAAGAAGACTGTTACGCTTCAGGTTCCTTTGATTAGAAATAAGAGAATGACGTAGACTGGCATCATTTAATTACTGTATTATGTACAATCACGAGAAGAGATGTGATTACATATTATTTCACAGCCTGGTTAAAATAAATTATATACATCTGTAATCCACCCACGTACACGCAGGTATTGCTTGTGACATGATCAAATTTCTAAAAACAAAATGTAGGACAAATGTATCCATTTTTACTATTAATAAACAGATGTAATCTTTTTCAAGGTCCATATGATGCACAGTTCTTTTGGGGGGAGGCTGCAGTCCCAGATGGTTTCACTTCTGTTGCTGAAGTGCAGGAGGCATCCGTGAGCCAGGAACAGCAGCCGTGGCAGGGGAGCGCTTAGCGAGGGAGCACTGAGACAGTCGAGTCTGTTGTATTTGTTTTGTTCAAAAATATTTTTATTTAACTGTGCTTTTCAGCTTTGCAAATGCTTTATTGGAGGTTCCTTGCTGAAGGCAGCACAGTGGTTGGAAATCCACGTCTTGGGGGTGGAGAGGAGAATCCTCCTGCCCGGGACCCTCAGCTGCTGGCACATCCACTGGGGCACCTTGCCCTTGGGGACTGAGAAATGCCTTCACCTTCTCTCTATATTATTCTTTAACAATAAAAATTAAGACAAACTTTGTACTGGGATTTGTAACTATCTTGGCCTTGTTCATCCTTAGTACATCAGGGAATGGATTGCTGAGACCCAGAGCTGCTTTTTTGGTTGAACTCACCAGAGGTGTCTTTCTCCCATCTCTCCAGGTTGCTGGAGCTCTGCACACACATCCTGCTATCGTAGAACTGCCCTGGTTCCCCACGGGGCTGGGGGCAGCTCCCTGGGGCACTGCCCACCCTCTGCCAGCCTCCCACCTTGCTTTTGTACAGAGAAAACTTCCTGAGCCTTAACACAGCGTGTGGGAGCAGCCCCTGGGCAGGGGGAGGGTCTGGGTCTCACCTGTTGTGTTTATGTTCTGGGTTTCTGCAGCTCAGCCCTGCACCACCGAGGCCAGGCCTCCCTGTACAGTCTTCCATGAGATCTGCAAAACAAGAGAAACATTATTTTATAGTATTCTATTGATTTTTTTTAATATTTTCTATGTGCAAATGCAGCACAGATACAATGGGAAAAGCCCCTTTGATGTAAATGACTCTTTTAACTGACTCTGTGAAATATTTAACATTAAAGTTGTTCTGTGAATGTTCTTTGGCCACCCAGTTTCAATTCTTTTAAACTGAACTGAAAAATTGCCTGTTTGGTACCAGAAGCTGCAGCAATCTCTTGTTTCCATGGCCATAGTGCTGTTGCCACCCCCTCACGTGTATTTATTATCAGCAGGGATTCAGCATGTGCAGGTTTGCTCTCAGCAGAGTCTAAAAAACTCATCTAATAACATTTCTGTTGTCTGTGACGTTTGTGGCACAGTCCCTTGCCCAGACCAGCTGTGTTCACACCCTCTCAGTCACCTTCCTGTTCCTGGCGTGGGAGTCCCTGGGACCCAGGCAGGGATGGATGGACAGAGGCTGCTGCTGGAGGCTGCTCCAAGGGTGACGAGGGGGGACCTTTGGAGCCCAGAGTGAATTTATCTGCTCCAAAAGAGCCACTGACAGTTAAAAAGCAAATTTTCTTCCAAAGATCAGATTCTGTTTGGTACATGGAAATGCAGGAAACCTTCCTTAAATCCTGGAAAGATCCAGCATTCCAGGAGCTGAGCATCCCTCCCCCAGAACAGACACTGCTGCTCCTCAGCGTTTCTGAAGGAGTTAAATGAGCGCTCATGGCTGCAATGTGTGCACAGCTGAGCACAGAGCCAGCACGGGCTGGTCTTTCCCCGGTAGCTGTAGATGTAATTGAGTCAGATGGGCATTCAACTGGGTCAGCAAGGCAAGCTGTTCCTCCATCCCTGCCACCGGGCAGAGCCGCGGCTGGCACCCGGGATGGCTCCGGCTGCCGCACGCAGGAGCTGCTGGAGGCACCAGAGACTCCCTGAATTCCCTCTGCCTCCTGCTGTCAGAGGAGTCCCGTCCACAGGGACAACTCCCCTCCACCTCCTTGGCTTTATCAGAGCATGGGAGAAAACCAGAGTGACCTTGGAGCAGGGGACATCCAGGGCACCCTGGCACATGCTGGCACCCAAGGCCGGAGCACTTGATGCTCTCCCTGGGCTCCAGGGGGGTTTGCCATGAGCTCCCAGAGGACCAATTCCAGCCAGAGACACCTTTGGGTTTGGGTTGGTGGGAGTCTGGAGCATCCCGGGGGTTTTGCAGCTGCCCCTCAGGCAGGGCTGAGACCTGGCACCAGGACAAGCAGGCGAAACCCATTGCACAGCCGTGGGTGCAGCCCTGAGATTAATGGGGGGAGTTATTTATGGAGACATGTTTGTAATGGGCCCATGAATTCATGGAAATGCGCTGCTGTGGTGGTGGGTGGGGCTGGGTGCTGCTGCTGCAGCTGAAATTAATGCCCCTTAAATCACAGCCCAGCACAGCCACCCCTGGGCAGCGCTGGGACAAGGACAGCAGCGAGGACAGGGACGTGTGGGCACGGCGGGCACAGGGCCAGCTGGGCCAGCAGGAGCGTGCCCTGGCCAGGTGCTGCTCGCTGGCATCACTGCCATGACCATGGGAGGTCTCAGGGTCACCAAGAAGCTGGGGCACAGGGAGGGCTGGCCCTGGGCACAGCCCCGTGCTGCTGCTCCCCTGCGTGAAGGGTTAAGCACTGTCATGTTTTATTCTCCCCACACACCTCTGCTTAAATGCAAAAAGAGAAAAAAAAATCTCAACAGGGTGTTGTTCACTCTAAAAACCCTAAGCATGATTTGTGAACTCTCACAGCCTGGGTAATCTCATCAGAGTAATGGGATTATATTTCAAATCACCATGGCCTGTTCATTACACATTTAAACTCCTTTGACAGAGGAAAAGTTAAATAAAATGTGTGCGTCAGCCCTGGTTGACTTTCCCAGTTCTCTTTCTTGATTAGACAAACAGATGCTGAGCTCCAAAATGAAAAAATAATGTGCTCATTTATTCATTTTTCTGACAAGTCACAATAGATTTTTAACTACAAATGAGCCCCCTCCCCAGGTGGGAGCGCGGGGGCCACGTGCACTGTAATGGGCTGGGAGCTGGTGGCAGGGGCTGGCACGGGGCACAAGTGGTCATTTCCATGCTGTGAGCGTGGGGACACTGCCACAATTCCCCTGCCACTGCCACTGCCACCACTGCCAGGTGATTTCTGGGAGGAGCTGGAATTCTGCTCCACCACCACGGCCACCAACCACAGCCACCAAGGCCACCACTCATGGCCACCAACCACGGCCACCAACCACGGCCACCAAAGCCACCAACCACGGCCACCAAGGCCACCACCCATGGCCACCAACCATGGCCACCAACCACGGCCACCAAGGCCACCAACCACAGCCACCACCCCCAGCACCGCAGCCCCGACTGAGCCAGGCCTGCCCCAGGCACCCACTGAGGCTTCTGGCACCTCCTCTTGGCTCTGCTCACCAGGCTGGGACACACCCAAGTGGCAGTGCCAGGCCTGTCACGGCCATGGGGACAGCCATGGTGTGGCCTTGGGGACAGCCATGGCGTGGCCACGCTGAACACTGCCAGACACAGGCACGTACCTGCTTAGTGCACCTGGGGGCTCCCAGCTCCTCTCCCGATGTCTTTGCTCCCAAACCGACCTCGGCACGAGCACCAGGTGTGCTATGGGGATGTGAGAGAGCTCCGCCCAAGCGTGGAGGGTCTCGGTGCCCCCAGGTGCTGGTGGGGCCTCTCCAGGGCGGTTCAGCCTCTTCCCGGGAGCTGCAGCTGAAGGAGCACATGGGCTGCTGCAGGCACCGGGGCTGAGCTGTGCTCCTGCTGGAGAGCAAGGTCTCGTCAGGGAGCACCGGGACTCTATTAGGGAGCTGAAATGCCAGATAATTAGAAATACACCAGCAAACCCCATTATTGTCAGGAGGCTGCAACTGCGTACAGTAATGAAGCAATTATTAATGAGCAACTGCAAGGCTGTCATTAATTTCAGCTTTTCAGGATCACAGACTACGACAAGTTAAATGTTACAGCAGAGCTGGGCTGGGCTGAGCGGGGCTGAGCAGGGCTGGTCCCCACCCCAGCAGGATGTTTTGGCACACCTCATCCTGGGTGGGACACTCCCACGGTGCCACTCCCAGCCCTGTGCTCCCCTCCTTTCCCTTTGCTCCTTTGGGATACCCGGGCTGTGGCACTGACAGGGATGGGGACAGGGATGGGGACAGGGCAGGGACGGATGGGGACAGGGATGGGGACAGGGATGGGGACAGGGATGGGAACAGGGCAGGGAGGGAGGGGGCCAGCCCGGCAGTGCCTCCCCATCCTGCCGCAGCACAGGCGGTGCCGGTGTCTCCGGGTGCGCTCGGGGCCGGTGCAGCCGGATCTGTTCCCGCACCAGCGCAGCCCCGCGCCGCAATCTGTCACGGCGGCTGGGGCTCGCCGGCTCTGCAATATGTACCTCATGTCTGGGCTGTCATCGGACATAATTCCTCCCTGCTGGCATATTGCTGATTTGTGCATAAGTGATGCGTGCAATCCACCTGAGCCGGGAGTCAGGGGTGCCTCGATCCGGGGCTGTCAGGGCAGAGTGTTTTAGTGCCTCCTGCGATTAGCTGGAATTGACAGGCCCTGAGAGCCGGGAATTGCACAACAGGGGAATTAACAGCCAGGGCTGGAGTGGAGTGTGGCACTCGTTTAATCTGCAATTTATCAGTTTGCGTGGCTCCTTGTCGCAGGCAGAAGATTACACTCCAAAAAAGACTACTCTGGTTTTTTTGTAGTGCCACCAGCCAGGGAGAGGGCAGAGCAGCGCTCGAGGTCACTGCTGTGGTGGGAAGGGCACCCTGGAGTGGGTATGGTGGGCACTGCCCCACAGGCTGGGTTCCTTGTGGGGCAGGTGCAGGTGCCAACCCAGTTCTCACAGTGGTCCCTGGGCCACACAGGGGTCCCCATGGCCTCTGCACCCCTCAGCCCATCACCCACGGGACTGGTGCTGCAGAGGAGGATCCATGGAGCCACAGTCCTGTCCCCCTGCTCCCATGGGCTCTCAGAGCACACAGAGTGGTGGCAGCAGGGATGAATCCTCAGCCCCCTCCACGCCACAAGCGCTCCAATTTTGATAATATCATTAGAGGCTGATAATGGTTTCCAGGAACTGTGCAGCCTCTCTGCGAGGTGACAGCCTGTGAAGGCAGCGCACAGATAATGTATTCTGCAAGGGTACAATGATGTGACTCTGAGCACATTAAACTCCTTTAATGTGGGTGACATACACCTTCCTCCTCACATACATTACCCTCCTGGGGGCACACACAGCCACGGGGAGCCAGAGCCTCGTGTCCGTGGGCTTTACCCTGCTCCTGCCACCGTGCTCCCCCTTCCCTGGCACGGGGATGTCAAACCAAGGGGTGCAGACGCTCCCACTGTGTGCAGATGATCTCCTTGGCCTTCCTCGGTGT
>VWYP01015627.1:0-24431 GCA_013400435.1 Pycnonotus jocosus | reverse complement strand
CTGGGGGCTCTGTGCTGTGCTGGGGGCTCTGGGCTGTGCTGGGGGCTCTGGGCTGTGCTGGGGCCTCTCTGCTGGGCTGGGGACTCTCTGCTGGGCTCTCCGGGCTGTCCCTTTGTTCTGCCGTTCTGTTCCCTCTCTTACGGTGCCACCTTGAGGCCGCCGCTCGCAGCCTCCGGCTCGGCACGGGCTGCGCGACCCCCGCCACGGCCTGGCCCTANCCTGAGAGCCGGGAATTGCACAACAGGGGAATTAACAGCCAGGGCTGGAGTGGAGTGTGGCACTCGTTTAATCTGCAATTTATCAGTTTGCGTGGCTCCTTGTCGCAAGCAGAAGATTACACTCCAAAAAAGACGACTCTGGTTTTTTTGTAGTGCCACCAGCCAGGGAAAGGGCAGAGCAGCGCTCGAGGTCACTGCTGTGGTGGGAAGGGCACCCTGGAGTGGCTATGGTGGGCACTGCCCCACGGGCTGGGTTCCTTGTGGGGCAGGTGCAGGTGCCAAGTGGTCCCTGGGCCACACAGGGGTCCCCATGGCCTCTGCACCCCTCAGCCCATCACCCACGGGACTGGTGCTCCACAGGAGGATCCATGGAGCCACAGTCCTGTCCCCCTGCTCCCATGGGCTCTCAGAGCACACAGAGTGGTGGCAGCAGGGATGAATCCTCAGCCCCCTCCACGCCACAAGCGCTCCAATTTTGATAATATCATTAGAGGCTGATAATGGTTTCCAGGAACTGTGCAGCCTCTCTGCGAGGTGACAGCCTGTGAAGGCAGCGCACAGATAATGTATTCTGCAAGGGTACAATGATGTGACTCTGAGCACATTAAACTCCTTTAATGTGGGTGACATACACCTTCCTCCTCACATACATTACCCTCCTGGGGGCACACACAGCCACGGGGAGCCAGAGCCTCGTGTCCGTGGGCTTTACCCTGCTCCTGCCACCGTGCTCCCCCTTCCCTGGCACGGGGATGTCAAACCAAGGGGTGCAGACGCTCCCACTGTGTGCAGATGATCTCCTTGGCCTTCCTCGGTGTCCTGCTCTGATACTGAAACCTTTATGCAACCTCACGGTATCAAAGATTATTTATAATGAATTAAATACGTTTTCAGCTGCTTCTTTCCACACTTACTGCCACACTTCCACTGCCACTTCAACTTAATTAGGGAGAGTTCGCTAAAGAGATGGGAATAAATGCATCTATAGAAATATATCTATGTATAAATGAAGAAAGCCGCCACCGCAGGTCAGACCAGTCCTTTCAATTTATTGCCCTGGTACATTCATTTGTAAATAGCTTTGCCTTGCTGGTTTCTAAGTGCAAGGCTAATGTTGGAGTGCTTAAATTAATAGTGACGCACACCTTTCATTATTGCTATTAAATTAGGTGCTGGGCTTTGATGGATTCACTTGTTGCTGAACTAAAAGCCTCGTGGATGTGGGTGTGCATATCCATTTGGTTTTACAGCAAGTTTAGGTCTTAATGTCAAGGCAGGCAGAGCTGAGCGGGCTCCTCCTCAGCACACTCCAATTAGCAGCAGGGCACCGCCCGGCCCCGGCCGCGTCCCCGGCAGCCAGCGGGCTCAGGTGGCCGGGGGAGCCGGGCGGGAGGACACCACACACCCACCAGGGGGTTTGGATCGAGTTTCAGGATCAGCATCCCTGTCCCTGAACAAGGGAGGGAGCGCTGGGAATGCCAGCATCATCACCCCTGGCACCCCAGGGCCGGGTGGATCCACGCCATGGTCTGCAGCGGGCACCGGCCCCTCACCGCTCACACGGCACCCGCCTGCCCTGCCTGGACAAACACAGAAACACCACAATCACCCCCAAAATCCCTGGAGGCGTGGGGTGTTCCACACGTACCGCCGGCCCTGTCCCCTCTGAGCTGTGACTGACACGGCCCTGGGCCGTGTGCTGGGGGCTCTGTGCTGTGCTGGGGGCTCTGTGCTGTGCTGGGGGCTCTGAGCTGGGGTCTCCGGGCTGTACTGGGGGCTCTGTGCTGTGCTGGGGGCTCTGGGCTGTGCTGGGGGCTCTGGGCTGTGCTGGGGCCTCTCTGCTGGGCTGGGGACTCTCTGCTGGGCTCTCCGGGCTGTCCCTTTGTTCTGCCGTTCTGTTCCCTCTCTTACGGTGCCACCTTGAGGCCGCCGCTCGCAGCCTCCGGCTCGGCACGGGCTGCGCGACCCCCGCCACGGCCTGGCCCTATCCCTGCCCTTGTTCCTGTCCTTATCCCTGTCCCTATCCCTGTCCCTGCTCCTGTCTGGAGGGCCAGGGACCTCCTCAGCCCCCCGTGCACCCCACCGATCCAGGACATGAGGCTGTCTGACACTGGGAATCTGGTCAGGCTATGGGATTTTATCCCAGAGAAACAGCTCCGGACATTCCTCTGGGGACAAGTTTCTTACTTCAGGACAGAGTCCCCAAATCCCCTGTGCCGGCCCAGGCAGTGGCTGAGGGCTGCACTGGTGGCATTTTCTGCCCTGTGCCACACGGCTGGCAAGGAGCAGCCCCTGCAGCCCTGCCCGTGGCCATCGGGGGGCTGCGACCCCCGGCAGGGCTGGCAGGCAGGGAGGCACAGCATCAGCCAGCCCCGGGCTCTGCAAGCAGCTGGCACCGGCAACCAGGTCACCGTCTAGCCTGGGGGACCAACATCCCTGTGTCCAGAGCTGGGGCACAGACATCTGTTCAGTGCAGCTTCCCTACGGACAGCAGGGAAGGGCTGGGAGCAGCTGACCCCCTCGGCTGACCCTGCCAGCAGCACTGGGGACACAGCTGCAGGGCTGGTGACCATGACAGGTCACATTGGTCACTCTGTGTGCCTCTGGCATGGGCAGTGCTGGATGCACAAACTGCCTTTCTCTTGCTCTTTGGTATTTTAGGGATAATAAATTCCTAACCATCCCAAATTCCTCCTTGGTGCCCTCTGCAGTAATGCTCCAATATTATACATAAACTCCAATGCTCCAATATTAATTATAAACTACAAATACTGACCAGCTTCCGTGTCCTCCGCCAGTGCTGACAATCATTAACTGGAATATCAAATTTATAATGTTGGGATGCGGAACCTGCTGAGATGAACTGCTCTGCTTTTTAATCAGCTTTATGGGATGATAGAAAGCATTGATCGACAAAGACAAGACACAGCCCATGTTCCTGTGTCTGTAGCCGTGCAACCTTATTAATTTAGATTTACAGAGGGTTGGTTGAGCTGGAGGGGACAGAGCTGGGCGAGTGGCCTCGTGGATGGGCCAGTGCAGGAGCCCCCAAAGCTCAGCCATGGTGGCACAGGTGGCACCCAAACTGCACCCAAGCCCCATCCAGGGTGACTGGGTGGCACCAGCAGGTTGGCCCCGCTGTGCCGAGCTCCGGTGCCATCCCAGTGCCCCGGCAGCCCGTGCCTGGCCGCACGTAGGTGCCCGAGCCTGGCCCTGCCCTGCCCTCGCCATCCCCCCGAGCTGCGGCTGTGGCTGGGGCACGGCCCTCCCGCCCGGCCGGGCGCACTGGCGGCCGGACAGCTGGTGACCATATTGGAGTGCCTGGCGCTGTCATATCGCATTTGCACGCCTGCTCCCCGCCGCATCCGGCGAGGCTGGGCCCGCATTTTCAGGTCAGAGGCTGCATCCAGCACACGAGGAAAATTCCCATTTCCCCACCAGGACTTTTAACTGTGAAGTGGCCTGGAGGCGGCTCCTCTGTCCCGGCACCCCGGGCACATCCAGCCCACACTCCTCTCTCCAGCCGGATCCATCCCGGGAAAGGCTGAGGAGCTGGAACTCTGCAGGTGCCAGCTCTAACCACAACCAGGAGCGTGGCTGGATGGGAAGTTGGGCTAGTCAAAAAATTTGGTTTCATTCCTTGAATTTAAAAGTTTACCTAATAAAGGTAACTGAGGAGCAGTGGTGTGCTTTGGCTTCTGTTCGGCATTTGATTTAATAGCACATGACGTTTTGATTAAAAAATTAGCTGTATATAATATCAATAGAGCTCACATTAGAAGGATTAAGAATTGGCTGACTGACAGGTCTCAAAAAGTGGCTGTCAATGGGGAATCATCATGGGATGATGATGTTCAACATGTTCATCCGCGATTTGGAGGTAAATATCAGATCAGTGCTGATAGGATTTGGGATGACAAGGATTAGTGGGAAGGTGGGAACGCTGACAAGGGGGGCTGTGGGGAGCTGATGATGCCCTGCACAAGCAGAGTGCCCACACTGCTGCCAAGGGGCACTGAGCCCTGCACCCACCAGCACCACTGCACAGGGTCCTGAGTGAGCCTTGAGCCCTCCTGAGAGAGCCTTGAGCCCTCATGAGACACAACTCACTGGAGCCAACACCTGCCCAGATACCTGGAGCCCTCAGCAGCCCTGGCACCCCCTCAGCTGCAGGTTGGTATCACATTTCTCAGGGAAGTGGGGATGATGAAGGTCTGACCCGAGTGGTGCCACTGGCTGCCCGCAGCGTGGGCAGGGCACTGCAGCTGCTCCTCCTCAGTAGCCGTGGATTTTTGAAAGTCAAATCCCTGTTAGTGCAGGTACTGTGCCTAACCCACAGGAATTCCCAATTGTGTGCACTTTCAATTAGCGGCCGCAGACACTGAGTGCCTGGATGTGTTCATTAGTGACACAGCCCTGCCGTGCAGTGACAGGCTGGATGACAAACCTGGCTGGGGGACACACGAGGTTTGGGCTGAGGCACAGCTCCTACAGCAGCCCTGGTGAGGGACAGGGAGGAGAGGCATTCCCAGGCAGGATGGGCTCCCAGCACCGAGCACGTAGAGTCCACATGGACCAGGGGGACAGCAGAGCCCTGGCACCCACCCTCCCTGTCACAGTGCCTGTCACAGTGCCTGTCACGGTGCCTGCTGGTGAAGGAGCCTCCCCTGCCCCAGCCCAGCACATCCACCAGCAGGAGAGGCACCCACAGAACCCCTGGCTGTAAACCTCGTCCTGTAAACCCCGCTGGGCAGATGTCCCTGAGCCACCTCCAGAGACACCTGGCAGTGGAAGGACACCTCCTGTCCTCCACCACAGGCAGGGTGAGCAAACCCACGGTGACATCAGTGCTTCTGCAGGGCATCAGCTCAGGGTACCAGCCCAGGGGACACGTCCCAGCACAGCCACAGCACTGCCTGAGCTGAGCCCTGGCAGGGGTGGGCATCACTGCCCTCACAGTGCCCGGGGCCATGAGCCCCCAGCTCTGAGCACCCACAGCAACCAGAAAGGGCATCGTGCTTCTACTGGGCTCAACTGGCGCAATAAAAGATCATCAGCTAAATAAAACAAGAAGTGAGTGATGCCACGATGCCCTGTTGGATTGGAATTGTGTGAGCAAAGTGGTTTTCTCAGGGAGATTTATTTCCTCTGCCGGCTGCAGGCAGCCAGCCCAGAGAAGGGAAGGAGCCTCTGGTGCTGGAGCCACTGCTCCCTCCTGGTCTCAACACACAGCTTTGATCCCACTGTTGAGGGAATCAGAATAAAGGAAATACAAACAGGTATTCACCCCTTGCAAAGCACGGGAGCACAGGCTACAGTTGTGCTCCCCCGGGCCCTGCTCTCCTCCCAGCCTACACCTCAGCCCCAGAATCCCACCTGTAACCCACAGCCAGATCCAGAAAGGCAATCCCGTGCCAGTGGGGCCAGTTCCTGCCCTGGGCCTGGACCTGGCATCAGCTGTGCCAGTGCCCAGACGCTCTGGGCGATCGGTGGCCTCTGCAGTGGATGCTGGCAGCAGAGCCAGGGGCTCTGACACCCAGCACCTGGGGTTACCAACCCTCCGTGCCCAGTGCCATCCTCCCCGGACAGCGCAGCAGGGACAGAGCCCGGCCCCGCTCCTGCCACGGCTCCATCCCCAGCCACGGCCCCTGCAAGCACCGGGCACGGCACCTGCGGGGAGGCACAACGGGATCCCCAGGAACGGTGAATGCTGCAAAGTGCTGCAGTCAGCACGATCGCTGAATTTTGCTTTCAACATCTGCAGCCCAATAAATCTTTGTCTCCTTCCAGTGAACTGTGCTCCCGCTTGGGCTCCAATTTACATCCCTCAGCACGGTCCCCACAGCAGCACGGGCCCGGGGGTCCCTCTGCCAGCCTGGGTCACCACCCCCGGGCCAAGGGGAAAGCGAGAGACCCGCCCCGGGCAGCCCTGGCCCCCCCAGCCCCGAGCGGCCGCGGCTCCCCGGGCCCGGTGACCACCGGCCCTGCTCGCTTCGTGCCAAAACCCTTCCACCCACCAGACCTTCAACGGGCTTTTTTGCTGTTGTTTTAATTGTTTTCAAAACAGATTTCATGTGGTCCCAAAATGAGACCATGATTGTAAATTAAAGTGTAATTAGCCTTTACGCTTTTATATTCATTAACTCTTCTCTGTTAATGATGCAGAGGCTGGAGCACAAACCCGGCATTATGAAACCACATCCAGGAAATAAAATAGTGATTTAGATAATGGCCAGAATGTATTGCTGCTTACACATAATTAAACAAATGCTCAATTTACACTTGGAAACATGAATGAATGTTGATTAACCCCAGCCCAACGACTGTGCTGGCGCCGTGCTCGGCGCGGTTCTGAGCGGGGCTGGCAGCGCTGGGCAGGGCGGGCACGGCCCCGCTCCCTCCCGCACCTGCCCGGCCCAGGTGCCGCAGCCGCCCCCGCCCGGACCCGCTGCTCTGATGCCAAATCCACCCCTGCCACAGCGGGGACACCGCCACACGGGCAGGGACACTGCCATGGCAGTGCCACCGCTGTCTCCTCCCGGAGCAGCGGGGACAGCGGGGCCCGGGCCCCGTGCCGGGGGCTGTCCGCGCTCCCGCACAGGCTTTGTCTCCCGTCCCCTGTGCCTGCTGCCCTCCAAATGTGCCAGTTACTATGGAGACATCTCCTTCCCTGCGCAGGAGGAGCCTGAGACCCCTTGTGCCGGATAACGCTGTGCTCTTCCACAGAGCCGGGAGCCCGGCCCTGCCTGGCCCCACAGGGGGCTCGGGGGGACTGGGGAGTCCTGGGGAGTGCAGGGAGGGCCTGGTGGATCCAGAGCTGGATCCAGTGCCAAGCAGGGAGCTGTGGTGTTTCCTGGGGAGGATGGCTGCCGTGCTGGTCACAGGGAATCCCTGTGCAGGCACCAGGGGAGCAGGAGCTGGGGAACATTCCCTGAGGAGCCCTGGGGCCCAGCAGAGCCATACCCCACCTCAGGCTGCCCACGGCAGCTGGCAGCAGCCCCACTGCTCCCTCACCTTGTGGTGTGGTGTGTCCACCTCTGCTCCCATGAACCCGTTCATGGATCGCTGCCTCAACAGCCCATAATGGCTCCATCCATCGGGGTCAATACGGGCGCCTTTGACACATGATAGACAATAATTGCTCTTTCTTAGAGACTTTTTAGTTCATGGATCATTGACCTGATGGGCTGTAACAGCTCCGACAGAGGCTGCACACCCCTGTGCTTAACCACCCTCAGGAGCTCTGCACAACCTCGGCACGGGGCCACGTGGAACACTCTCCCAATCCATGCTCCCAGTGCAGGCTGCCAAGGGCCCTGGGGCCACTGGAAGCCCTTCTGGTAGCATGGCCACGGAGGAGAGGCCCTGGCAGGAGGCAAAGGAGCCCAGGAGAAAAGGCCAGCACACCCCAGGGTCCCTCGAGTACCATGGGACAGAACCAGGATGCACAGGACCAGGTCACCTCCCAAGCTCTGCAGGCTGGAGATCCCCACTCTGACAGCAACTTCCAGGTATATGATTTAATGAAAGGCACAATAAGAAGTGAAACAATTAGAATTTCTGCCTCATTATCATGGTAATCTTATCAGTCGGATAATGAGGTATTAATGGAGATTTAATGTGCCTCTCATAACAGAATCCCTTGGAGAAAACACATAAGGAAATTGCTGTAAATCCACTTAATGATGGAAAGGTCCCCAAACACCATATTCCAGAGGATGAAAAATGCTGGATGCAAATGAGAGAGAATCAAGGTCAATAACACTGCGGGGACCGAGCTCACGGCAGCACCGGCAGCACCGAGCCCGCCCCGGCCCCGCCCCGCCCGGCTGCGGGACTGGGTGGGTGCACGACAGCTCGAGAAACCCTCCTGCCCCACTTGGAAAAATGAACATTTCCCAAGATAAAAGACGCCAAACTTAATACTTTTGGACTTGACCGTTCTCAACAAGGCAGCAAAGAGCAGCCAGCAGAGGGACAGGCACAGTCCTGCTGCAGGCAGAGATATTTCTTTCCTCTCAAGCTACTAGAACAGCCAAGCTGCAGATTCAAAATAGTAACTGAAGAGCTCTGTGTTAAGCAGTCAATGCAGCAGAGCTTCCTCTCCTCTTTACTGGATTTTGGTTCCTTTTTGCCAATGTCCCTTCCCTGTGAGTGTGAGGATGATGCAGAGCAGCAATGCCCAATGCAAAACCACCGAGTTAGTGGGGAGCTGCTCACACTTGCACTGCCATCCCCAGCACAACTGCTGATGGCACTGGAACAAGGCAGAAACGTCAAAGCCAGGTGGTTAAACTGCTCTCCTTTTAATCAGTTTTTACAGAATAATACATTAATAATCACGTTAAGAGACAAGATGGGGTTCTTGTGTACAAGATTGTGCAAGCTTGTTAATTTAGACTTATAAAGGCTTTACCAAAGAGGAGAGGCAGTACAAAGCTTTTCAATAGAGGTAAAGCACAATTAAAAGGTACAGAACACACACTACTAACTCAGCAGAGGTTAATTCTCAAGTAGTACAGGCTCAACCACGTCCCCAGCTGTACCCAGACATGAGCATCCTTCCCACTCTGTCCCCACTGCCCTCCTGCTGCTCCAGCTCTCCAGGCACACTGACCCACTCGTGCCAACACACAGCTCTGCCCCCTCTCTACCCCCTTCCCCCACCCCCTTCCCATGGCAGTGAGTACTACAATTCTATGAGAGTTTGGCTTAACAGAACATTTTCAAGCAATACAAACCAACACTGTGCTCACCAGACTCACCCACAGGAAACAGCATCATGTTCGTGGCTTTTTTTTCCTGAAGTTTATGGCAGTTACATTCAGCATTTGGTAGTAAAAGGTCTTCAAAACAAAAACTTTTAAACTCAAACCCTTGATAGGCCAGACACATTCTGATTCTCCTTAAAGAGGATTTTAAAAAGGTTTAAAGAGAAATCTCACTTAGGAGCACAAAGGAATCTCCTAGAGACGAAAAACTCAGCCCTTTCCTTTCCCTCCTCTACCCAAAAAGGAAACCAGCACCTCTGTAACATTCCCAGGCACAGACATGCCATTGTTTTATGTGACAGTTCCTCAGAACGTGCCAACAATGGGCGCTGAGACAACGACCAAGCCTGAGATCCACAACTGTGACCTGCTACCAAGGACCTTTCCCTGCTCCACTTTGCCCAAAATGTTCCATCCCTCCTCCAGTGGCTGAAGTAGTTTAATTCACAGAAAGCACCGAGATTACAGCAACAGGCCCGTGGCTGGCACCTTTTGGCAGCAGTTCTGGTACTTTTGGTCCTTTATGCAGTGTCTTTTCACCTTGGCTATTGCACATCAAACCTAACAACATCACGTCCTAGACACGGAATTTAGCATTTTAAAACAAAACATTACGGGACACCGGGGAAAACAGTAAAAGGACATTACAGGCAGGTTTTTAATTCTTTGGAAAGCCTAATTCTCTAACTACACCTATCAAGACTATATAAAGGACCTTCAGAGTAGGATGGAAAAAAGAAGCAAAGGACCATCTTGCTACAAAAACTCTCAGCTCACCTGGGGCTCACTGAAACACCTACTGGTTTTAAAATAACCAACTAACATTTTTTTAAAAAAAGACTCCAGTTCTTTTAAGTATTTTTCTAGCAGAGAAACCAAGTGATAAAAGCTGTGAAGGAAATGGTTCTTGCCCCTTCCATAAAGGAGAGTGAAGCTGAGAGCCCTGATGGGGCTGGCCAAACCCTGTGAGCCAGGCCAGCCCAGAGAGGCAGCACAGAGGGTGATCACCACCTCCTGGGCCCTTGTGCCTTCTTCAGGGATCCTACAAATACTCTCCTCAACCAACATCCAAACTGCAGAACTTTCACACATCAGTCTTAACATCTTGGATATTCAAGTAATCATTACATATTACAGGACACTTCAATAGAAATGAATTTATATTGCTTTTTGATATGATCTGGCCATATCTTCAAGGGCATGTTTGTGCTTTGCTGCAGGGCTGTGCTTGCAATATTGAGTTACATGTTCAGCACCAAAAACCCATCAAGGCTAAATAACCAGAATATTGCAATGCTACACAGACTGAGACACCAAGTAAGGCAGATCAGAAGAATTCTGTTTTGACTGAGTATTGCTCCTCCACACAATCAAGTTTCTAATAGAGGAGAAAGACTATAAAGAAAAGGAAAAGGTGACCATCCCACATTCTCACCTGTGATTAGTTTGGCAAAACTGTTAGACTGAGTTCTATCTGAGAGCCCTAAAAAGTAAGTTTCCTGATTATGTATGCCTTGACAAGTAGCACAGCCAAATCAAGCACTCACTACTTTACATAAATTGCTCTAATTCCAATTAACCATGTGATTTTCCCAAGTACTAGTTGCTTACAGGTTTTAATCATCAAAATGCACACACACAAAAAATGAACCAATCCAATGTTTTGAAAAGAATGTGAGAAAGATTTTGTTTTCTTTACCACTCACAGACACCAAGTCTTACCACGTCCCTATGTCAGAAGTGCAATGAACACTCTGGAAAGAGCAAGAAATAATACTGACATGAAAAAGTTCAATGCTCGCTGTCCTTTTTCACTGTATTGAAGCTGAAAAAGAGCAGCAAGTGCTTACATACAGGTAACACCCACTGGCCATGCCCCAGACCACTTCACTCATGAAAAACCCATGTGGTGTTGTGCATAAAAACCTCTTTAAATTGATAACTGTCAGTTTTAGGGGAGGGCGGGGTGAGAAATCTATAAAACACCCTGAACTGATGTCATGATATGTTTCATAAAGAACAGTGTTATATTATTTTAAAATATTTTTTATGAACAGTAAAACTTGCACTGCTGCATAGCAGACAACACGAAGAACATTTAGTAAAAACATTCACTGAACCCCCTGGCATATGTATTTAATGTCACTAATCAAAATATATATTACAGCCCAAGGTTCTGTTAAGGATCTCTGTTTGGGGTTTGTACAGTATACACAATAGCTCAGAAAAAATATTACAGTAAGGTATTTTATTTCTCCTTTTTATATTAGACTTCTCTATTGTAACTTACAGTTCCTCTCCTCTGTATATCCAAACCTCTGTAACACCCTAATGCCCTAGCCAAGAAGTGTTCAGCTAGCTAATAAGCCCTATTATAAATTCCAGTTTTAGAAATTTCAGTAATCTTAATTACATCTTAATAAATAGTTCAGTTTGCCCTTTTTAAACCTTAGCCTTTTGAGGAAGTCCTTTTGTCACCAAAACATGGTATGTCATAACCTGTTAGAGGTCAGAGAGGCTTTTGCTTGTTTATTCAAAGGATAGTAAGTCCAAAGATATTTGCAATGCATTAAATATAGTTATATAATATTTACACTGTCCTCTCAGATTTTAAATTTAGGTGAAATATAACCAACAACTGATGTCAGCTACTACAAACTTTCAGTGTGGCTGGTGTTTTCTTAATAAAAGGTGTGTTCAGCTAGAAAGTTTACTACGTGGCTGCCCTGATTCCTCTTGTTTCAGTTTTCTGTTAGAAATTAAATGAAGTGAATTATTCACACAAATAAGAATTCAGGAAGAGGGGTGGTGGAGAAAGCATGGAGAATTTTCTGAATGTTTTGAGATTCCAAAATACCTGAAAACTGTGGTCCCTTTTGCAGTGCCAGTATCTAGAGGGGAGAAAAACGCAACCCAAAGAGAAGAGGAAAATCTGTTAAATTAATTAATTAGTAAAGGTGTGTTTTAAAATGCCTCAATTCTGTACAGTATTTTACAAGGAAAGTCTTTTTCTTCAGCTTTTGCAGCTGTTGTACATTCTCAGGAGCTGCTCTCCTGCTCACAGTCTGTGCTGTGCCAGCTACTTGCGGTCATCGATGGTTTTGATGAACTCCACGGCCGCCGTGAACTGCATCCACCAGTACGACTCCTCTCCAGACAAACAGTTGGCATAGAAACTGCTGATGTACTGCACAGTGGACAGCAGGCAAGGGGGGTTTGCCTGGGGTGGCAGAAGAGAGAGAGATGCTCACAGCTTGTTTGCAAAGCTCAACATCAATAAAACATCGCCAGACACAGAACGAAACCACAATTCCCTTTGTGCAGTGATCCTCATCCTACAGAGTGTGTAACCTACCTGCAGGGTAGGGACTGTTTATCCTCACCAGCCCCACTTCACGTGCTCAGAAGGCATCAGGTTTGATGAAAGGAACATTTTTCCAACAAGGAAAAATGGACTAGCAGGCCAAGAGAAAGAAGAGGAACACTGGCACAATCTGTGAAGGTCATCAGGACCTCAACACATGTAAAGCCTGCTGTTCCAGCATCTTACAGGTCAGACCATTCCCCACTCAGGACAAAAAAGACCAGCAACACAACCCAAGTCAGTCCTAGTCTGAATCTTGATCCTGAGAACAGCATGAAGCAGGCACAGATGACAGATGATAGTGGACATACCTAGAACAAACTCTATTCCACACATCTGCACCCCAATTTCCTTGGTTCCAAATGCAGAGTTTGCTTGGATTAAAAAACCATAACTCTGACCACATTTCTGACATTTCTATTCAAACCCTGCTGAACCAGATCTGGGTTTGAGTCTGGCCTGCTCTCCATAACCCACAGGCATTCTCTCTCCTCCTAAATTTGCTTGTTAATTACAAGAATTACCCGAGGTTTGCANTGGCCTGCTCTCCATAACCCACAGGCATTCTCTCTCCTCCTAAATTTGCTTATTACAAGAATTAACCGGGGTTTGCGATCTCTGCAAAAGAACTCACCTTTATGAGGACAAAGACCAGAACAGGAACGAAATCATCAGCCCCAGGTACAGAATCCTCGTTGGCCAGGCTGAGCAGGTTCATGATGGTGGAGCACATCCTCAGGATACACTGCACCTTGTCCCGGGGTGTTTTGTAGGCGCTTATCGTGCGGATCTCGGACTGCGCCGACGGCCACGGCGCCTCCCGGAGATACACCTGGGGAAAACCAACCCAGTCCTCACCTGGCCAACCACTGCTGTGCTCCACTGGGCAGCTGAACTACCAGAGCCTCACAGCTTTTGGAGAAATGGGAAGCTTTAAGGTGAATTCAAACTGGAAGAAGGGAGATTTAAGTTGTATATGCAGAGGAAACTCTCTGCTGTGAGGATGGCGAGGCCCTGGCACAGGTTGCCCAGAGAAGCTGTGGCTGGGTACAGCATGGGGACAGAGTATTTTTATTGCAGGATATTTCAGCTATCACAGATCAGCTATCAAAGCCACCCTTGTAAGTGTAAAGCAGAACAATCCTCTCCTGTCACAATCCCAGTCCAAACCCCAACACACATACAGCAGCAAAGGAAAAGAGCTGTTACCTCAGGTATCTGAAGTGCCTTGTGGTTTGCAGTCACTACTTTGGATAACCTCTGTATGTGCTCGTGAAGGACCCTGAAAACAGAAAAAACAAGAGTGAAAAGTAAGCAGTAGTCAGTGAGCTGAAGAAACTTGTTTCATGTTTGATAGGACAACAAGAATCTTCATGAATCTGGCCCTACAGATGACAGACACCAGGCCAGTGAAGATGCAGAGGACTGTTCTGTAGAGCCAAGAACAACCACATGTCCTCTAGAGCATCCCAACAGCATCTGTTCTAAACCACAGGAACCTCAAATGCATGGAAAATACTGACTGAAACCAGAAAATGGATCAGGTCCAGTCCTGAACCAGATTTTGATCATTCTCTCAGCACACACACTTGCAGACCTGACAGTCTGTATCCCAAATCATTACACTTACAGCTTTTTTTTCTGCTCTAGCAGTTTGTTGCAAACACATTTGCACATGGTGCTAAAGCCCTTCCTCGTTCTTTTACAAAATGTTCTGAACAAAAACATGAATTTGTGTGGTTGACTCAGACAAGTCTGTCACAGGAGGGCTGCACAGCCTCCACTGCACCAACTGCAAAAGAGAAAACAAGTCCTTTGAATTCCATTAACTTACTGGTCACGCAAAATATCTCCATCCTGATTAGGGTAGAAGGCGAGTTTGAAAATGCGATTCATCACGCTGCGCTCGATGGCCAATTGTGCATCCTGGAGCTGCTCCTCACTGGCATTCTGCCATATGGCATCCTGAGCCATGGCCCCGTACAGGAACTGCAGAAAATCCTCCACTTGGGCTGTTTTATCATCTGCTGCTGTGAGTTTCTGGAAATCTGATGAAAAGGAGGAAGAGAAAGAACATTTGCTTAAATGAAAAAATATTACTTCTGATAGGTTTTTCAGGCACATTTAATGTGCAGCACTATATGCGCCAGGAGCAAGAACTGACTCCAAACTCCTTATGTGCTTCATTTGGTCAGATACATGCACAGAGAACACAGAACCAGTTTGGTCTAAGTGGCTGTTTTGAGTTTCCTGGTGCCACTGTCTCCTATGTTGTGATATTTTTGAATCTTTGATTCACTTGATTCACACTATTACTATCCCCCAGATCTTCTAAGGTGCAGCCATAGGTTCTGGACTAAGAACTGAATGCTGCAACTTAATTTATCTTGTATCACTAGACATAAAATAATGAATAGCATTCATGCTTTTGCCATGGAGCAGATAATGTGATTTAGCATAACTTTTTCAGCCAAGTAAGGTCAAATTACCTTCATTCTCTCAGCCCATGAAAAAGGCAGACAATTACCATGGCTTAGCTGCCACAACATACTGTAAAGTCACAGTAATCTGTCTGTTTAGCCATTAATTCACCATCTGAAATTAAAATTATTTTAGGAATCTACTGCTCAGATCAAAAGACATACTTTAAAACATTAACCCAAGCCAGCATCTAAACACAGAGTAAAGGAATATAAAAGCTTTGGTCTGCATTACTCTTACCTTGAATGAACTCCCTTATTTTCTTTTCCTTGCTCTCCAGCAGTAACCTCACACAGACTGTAGTGAAGTATCTGTTGGCCACTTCTTTATCTCTCAGGACTCTCTGTAAGAGCCTCTCCAGGTGTGCCTGAGTCGTCTGCAGGCCTTGGCGGCAGCGAGTTAAATAAGCGATGTATGGAGCTCTTTTCCTAAAGCAAAGAGCTCTGCATCAGACTCACAATAAACACAGAGGCTAACAGCTTTACAAACTGCTGAGCTGCAGTGCAAAGGATTCTTCCACTTGCTGCTTTTAAAACAAAACAATGCCTGCATTCAGAAGCTTGCCTCACATGGGTGAGACAATTGCATCCTTTCGTGGGGAAGCAAAGCAATAACCTGGGTTTGGTAAAGCACAATTTAAAACAAAAGGGATCTTCCCAATCTGCTGGTGACTAAACACATGAATTTGGGAGCCCTGTGCTGCAGAGCCACTGGCCAAGGTACCTGTAGTCCTCTGCAATGGAGGCCAGCAGCTTGCGGCAGGTGCGGTTGTCGAAGCGGCTCACGCAGCGCATCGTCTCCTGCAGCTGCGCCATCAGGTTCTTGTCCTGCAGGTTGATGGCTTCAGCCAGCTGAACTTTCAAGAAGCACACAATTTCATTATCTAATAAAGGAAAAGGGAAAAATATTAAGGAAAAGAAACGTAGGCACGATGAAAATACACTATTTTTAAATATGGGAAACATATTAATTTAACAGAAGTTTAAAACAAAATTTCTGTGCATTAGGCAATAAATGTTATTTTAGAACAATTAATTAAGCCTTTCTTAATTTTCCAGCTATCAGAGGATAAGCTTCCATATCACTATCTTATCTAGTACTTAGAACCCTTCTAAAATGTGAAGAGAACCAGATAAGGTGACATATTCACCTGTCCATAAATAAACCTAGAGTGAATGAAAGGATACAATCCAACACATTTATACTAAGTCAACATAAAGACCCAGTAAATCATTCAAGCAGCACAACTCCCAACAGCACATGTATTTTGAGAGTCTATTCTATAGCTTCAGGCTCTACCTGCACTGTATCTGTTATTCTTCATTACAAAAAACATCTTAGACCAGGCTGAGACAGCAGTTTGTCTGTGCAGTAAGAATGAAAACATTCTGGGGGCAAAAGGCAGCCCTCAACTGAGGTGCCCTCAATATTTATGGCCAGGAGAAGTGACCATAAATGCTGCAGTACAAGTGCCATTACATGGGGAAAGGAGAGACACACACACAGTGCAAAGAGCCTTTACCTTCAGGGTCTGTGTGGTCGGGGAGACCATTCCTTGTTGAATGTGTCAGCATCGGGAGGGCAACAGAATCTGCTGAACAAAGAGCCAATCTCAATTTCTTCTTTGCATCCCTTAAAGAGGAAAAATATTTTCTTAACACAGTTGATGAGAGGCCTGCTTCTTAAATAAGAAGTCTTTATTTTCTTTTTCATTTAATACTGCCTAGAAGTTATTTAACATCATTTTAATATACAACATTGTCAAGACTTTAGAATATCAGTTCTTTTGATATAGCACCATTTTCAAAGGGATTTTCTTAAACACTGAATTGCTCTGTCCTCTCTGGTTACAACATCCCTCCTTCATCAGTGGAAATATGACAGTTTGAAATGCTTAAAACTAAAAGCACATCAAAGCTTACACTGAATCTGCATTAAGATTCTTGTGGGAACCAGTCACATAGCTTCAACTTTTAATTCTACTTTGTGGGTAAGATGAAACCAGCAAATATATTTACCTATAGGAGAAAGCAGAACCTTGTGGCTGTGCTACTTGACTTGCAGAGTCTGGGAGGTCGTCTGCAGACATGTTCTGCAAAGCCTCATCCCGTGGGGAATCGTGCATGCTCTCACCATCCCCAATTGCCTCTGTGGAAATGAAAAACACATTACACCTCAAGAGAGGAGTCAGAAGAAGAAGCCAGACTAATTTTCTGCTCATTATTCTAAGTCCAGGAAGAGAATGGAGACAGCAAATAAATCCAGCTTGTTCTGTATATGATATCTGATTTAATTCCCAGCCTCTGAGGGACTGTCCCACAGATTATTTGACAAAACATTTGTTGTTCAGAGCTCACAGTGTTTAGCTGCCAATACTAACATTGGTCTAGAATACTGAAGTGTTTCTGTCTTTAAGGAGCAGAAGCTGTGTTGGTGGTGATTACAAAAGCCAGGTCCTCACCTGCACTGTCATAGTTCACTATGGCTCCTTCACTGGGACTTGTTCTCTTGATTGCATTCCTGTATTTGTCCAGAATGTCCTCAGCAGCTTGTGCCTGTGCACTGAGCCTTGGGCTGGGATCATCTGAAAGGTTCACAAAAAAACAACAGGAGTTACCCTGGTGTTGGGCCAGCTGAAAGCAAATACAAAAACTTAAGCCTACACATTTGGACTCTGTGTTTAGCCAGATCAAACAAAGAGCTGCTTGTGTCCCATGTAGCCCAAATTCAAACATATTAATAAAGTCCAAAGCAAACCTGAAAACAAACAGTACAATCAAAGTGAACAAATGCAGTCAGATCCTCAGCACACTCATGCTGCATACACAAGTGGCTCTCAGATATTTTAAGACTTCTAGAAAGAATCAGGCAAACAGAAAACAAAACACTCAGGTTCAAACCATGTTTAATTTAACACTTAAGTAACTATTACAGGACTGTGTGTGCAGCTATCCTTACAGCTCAGCTGTGACAAGGACAGGAGCTCCATAATGAGGGCGGAGGAAAAGCAAGGACTTGAGAATCCACTGCATGCACAGACAGATGTGACAACTTAAAACCAGCCTTCAAGTCAGGAAATCTTTATCCATTTTCTTATTCCAAATGCCAGCTCTGAACACCAACTACAACAGCACACACCTGTCTGTCAATAGCTGCCTGGTGGGTACTCTGGAGCTCCAGGAGGCACATTCTGAGAGAAAATTACTATGATGATGTTATTCACATACCTTGAAGCGTTGCGTATCTGTCAGGCACCATGTCATCTTTGTCTTTTTCTTGTTTTTCTTTCTTCCTAAATGGAATAGGAGCTGAAAATGCAAGATACCTCATCAAAGACTACTCTGAGATAATGGCCAAATAGCAGAAGCTTTAAGGAAGGGGCTAATGCAGAAAATTTCATCAAATCAACTTCCATAAAAGCATAAGCTTATCCATGGGGTAGAGGAGAACTGTACTGTCACCATCTATAGCCAGCTCCACTTTTAACAGACATGAGGTCAGGCACAACAGTTTTGCCTTCCAGATCTGGCACACTCTAGGGAAATACTGGCCAAGGGAGTCAAATAGCTTTCCATTTTTATTTACATATTTCTTTACACTTTAACCACAAAAGTGACTAAAGATATAATAAAGGCAGTGTGAACTCTGACCAAAGCACCAAACCCAGAGAGACATGATCCTACCTTTGGGCATGGCAGACACAAAACGTTTCCTCCACCAGGGCTTGTTCCTGTCAGACTTCTCATCATCACTGTCTTTCCGTTCCTCAATCTGTGGAAGGGCACAGTCTACATTTGAGCATTTACCAAATCAAGTGGAAAGAGAATTTCTCCCTCACATCAGCTTTTGCTACACTGACAGTAAAAACAGAACTACAGCAGAGTACAAAGAGCAGATTAAGTCTGAAATATCTCTCCTAAAGAAGAACATCCTGCAAATGCAAACCCACAGCCACAAAGAACCTTAGATTACACTTATTTTTCTTTTAAAGAAAATTAATTTTCAGGCTGCTGCAGCAATTTAACACTACAATGATCCTGTTTCTGAAGTACCACCAAATCCAGTAAACTTAAGAAAAGCCAGATCCATTTAAACCACTCTGAACATCTGCAGCTTCATCATATAAAACATTGTTGGCCAACATTTAAAGAGTAACAAAAGCGTGTTGCAATTCCTTGGCTAAAGACACTTAATTCCAACTTTCTGGCACTAGATGTGTAGTTAAAGTGGGCATGAGAGACAAGAACAAAATGATAAATAGAAGGTTCACCTCTCCCCTGGAGGAGTCCTTGCTGGGAGATGAAGATGAGGATTGAGAGGCGGCCGCCAGTGCCGCTGCCCCAGCGCTGCTGGAGGCCATGGGCAGCTCCCTCTCCTCATTCCCAGCACGTCTGTTCCAGCCAGGATCACTCATGGGCCTCCGCACCGAGGACACAATGTCTGAGCTCCTGCTGCGCACCAGCCTCTCCGGGTAGGAATGTCTCTGCTTGAAGGCTTCCAGCTCTGCCGGGATCAAAGCGTGGGAGCCAAAGCTGGGCAGCCGCGCCTCGTTCCCTCCCACGGCTCCCTCCAGGATGGGGGGGTCTGGAGGTGGGTGAGAGGGTCTTGCATAGTGCACTTTAGGCCTTACTACAGCTGACACACCTGTGGTCACAAGCAGAAAAGAAGCCACACACATTTAATATTATTCCTGATTACCTGGTGTTAACATAGAAGCATCAAAAATGCCTGGTTTTAAAACAAAGATTATTCTTTGTAACTCACCCTCATTTGATGACAGAGGGTCAAACAATGCAAGCAAAGAATCTGTCTGAGAAGGAGGAGATGTCAACTGACTGGCTCCTGAAATACAGAGAGAACAAAGTTAGTGCCATACCAAAACTGCCTCCAACAGGAGAGACACTGGAAAAACAGACTTCAGCAACAAAAGTTTATAAAACTTGTACTACAAAGTATTTGTAAAGATATTCCTGTATGGAAAGATCTCTGTAGTACATTGAAATTATCAAAGAATTACATCACAAAAAATGGGGGATTCTTGAGGAGCAGCCCAGCTCCAAAATGCAAGAGGACAGTCAATGTAATCAAACAGAATTAGGGATCTCAGATCTAGTTCTCAAGCTCTAGTACCGCAAAGCACTGGAGTTTCTTTGTCAAACAAACAATACTGGCAAATAAGGAAAATATTAAGCTTAGTCACTAGCACTTTGAGATTGAGGAGAAATTGTAAAATTTAAGGATTCCACAAATGTCACTTGTTTTTACCAGTGATTTCAGATAAGTAACTTACCATGGGCTGTTTCATCCATGTCAGGACTTGTTACAGAATCTTTTCCCCCAAAGTCAGAGCTACATTCAGACCTGAGATCCTCAATCTTGTTAGGAATATCTTCAGATGTTGCACTAATACCTTACACATAACAAAAGAAGCATCTGTAATAGTCTTTCAAAGAGCAAGGAAGCAAAACCCTGAGGCTGTTAAAATGTTTGGTGGACACTGAGTAGTCAAGTTCCAACTCACAGTAGCATCTATAGACACTAGGAATTTCTATACTCATAAAATAACAGTTTATTTCTGCTTTACATCTTCAAAACAAGGGGCATTAGAAAGACACTCCACTCATATATTTTGCAGAAAAATGAAAAACTAGAGCTATGATTCACTTAAATAAAACAAGTTGTGCTAATAAAACTAAATGCAAGAAAGTTTGGAGTTTCTTCCAAAGCAACACCCCTATGCTAACCACTGCTATTGCAGCACAGGACATTCACCTCCCTGATGCCTTTTTTACTCCTTCCATGAGGTGAACGAAGAATCACTGCTTTGACAATCCCACAGTGAGTGCAGGAAGTTATTTCATGAGTGAAGTGATGTTTGAATAAAGCACATACAACAGAGGGAGTGCTGACCCTGCTGTGACAGAGCAGCATTGTCAGAGCCAGTTGCACACACCTGACACAACGCTCAGGCCGGGGGTGCTGGGCCGAGAGCTGACCTCCCTCACATCTGTGTCATCAGACGTGCTGCCCAGCCCAGAGCAGCTCTCCAGCTCCTGGAGCCTTTCCTCCTGTTTTAAATCTGGAGCCTCTACAAAAAGGAGACAATGGAGAGCAGAGAGGAAGCATCATTACTCAAAGCCATGCTCCCTAAACATTCACAAGCAGAAGGAAGGGGTGGGGGGTGATTTAGTGTCTCAAGTTTTCAGGTAACTCAACCACTTCAGCAAGAGTTCTCTTATACCCTTTGGTACAGAAGGCAGGACTCAGCACAGACAGCAATGCTCTGTCTGCACAGGCATGCTAAGGAGCATTTACTGTTTTAATTGTCATATTTCTTAGACAACAGGATACAGTCACATCTTCACTAACCAAAGTAAACCATGGTCCTGGATAGCTCCTACCATATGGAAGGAAAGCAAGCACAAGTTTGCTTTGCAACCCTTCTCTTCCCTTTCAGACCTTCTTAAGTAACAGAAGTCTCTCCCAAAGCTTTCCATCTTCTTTCTCCCTGGGACTATTTTGTCCTTTTAATCTTGAAAGTGTTCACAAAAACTAACTCAACTCTAGGACAGTAATTTCTTGAAGAAAAAGGAAGAGGCCGTTGTTTTGCATTCAATGCCTCTGGAAGAGTCTTAGAATCATGCTAAAGAAAGAAGCAAAAACTGCCCGATTCTGACCTGAATCACTTGGTAATACTTCCACACTCCACGCCTCACTTGTGGTTTCTGATATGGTTGAACCTGTGCAGGGATCAAGCAACACGGATCCTGAACCTGGCAAACACAGCAAGCTGCCTAGCATGTTCTCTGCAGCTGCACCTGCAAAAGTAAAGCCGGAGCATATGGCTAGAGCTGGGCCTGGGCAGTCAGCTCTAGAGAGAAAAGTAAGAACACATCCTAAGTGTCCTTAACAAAGCAATCAGGACACACAAGGTTGAAAAGAAACAAGTAACTAAGTACAGTCCAGGTCATGCACACAAAAATCCTCCTAGAGCAAATCTCCAGTTGAATCCATGGAAATGCCCTTGCTGAGGAAGGGAGGAGGAGGAGGAGGAAGGCTCTGCAGCCTTGGGCTCCAGAGCAGCACAGGACCTACCCAGAGCACACCCGTTACCTGCAATCTCCTGCAGCCGGTCCTCGTCGATGTTGGGGTCAAAGTCACTTCCCAAGACATCTGTGCTCCAGGTTTCACTCACAGTTTCTGAAATATCCCTGTCATCAGTCAAACCCATCATGTCACGGATTTCAAACTTACGCAGCTTGTCATCCAGGTTATCCTGAGTTGTGGCTGTGGAAAAATAAACACTTCTTGATTTTCTGAAAGGCTTCTCCAATGACTTCAGATTGAAAACCTGCACCAGTACATTAGGAAGAAAATCCCAAACAACCAACCCGCTAATTCTGTCAGGTAAGGCATTGATTTAAAGGAAGGCCTGTAAAGCACTATTACACTATTCAGGAAATGTTGCCTGAAAACACATTTGAGACATAAGAAGAAAAATCTGTAAGTACACATGGTACTCTATCAACTAAACTGACAGAAAAAATAAATGCAATGTAGTGCTACAAAGACATGATACAATTCCTGTAAAGGAACAGGAAAAGCAGAGGCCTCCAGGGATCATTCCAGCCCAAACCCCCTGCCCTAGTCAAGGACACCAGGTTGCTCATGATCATATCCAGTCTGAAGATACCACAACCTCTGGGCAACCTGTTCAGTGTTTGACAAATGCACATTAAACACAAAATTATCCAGATACTTCCAGACTACTCCAATCCAGATCACCCTATTCCTGAAGGGAAGAGATTGGTATCAAGCCAAACTTTATAAGCAGTTTCCCATAAAGGACTTAAGTCTCAAAATTCCAGGCAATTTCCTTTTCCTAGCAACAGACTACAAAGAATATTTCTTGGGGGAAAAAAAAAGAACAAACCAAACCAAAACCAAATAAATACAAGAGCAATTTCCCAAATAAATACAACAGCGATTTCGTAAGGAAATTTTTGGTTTTTTCCTCAAATTCATGAATTTTGCAACCTCTGTGCACAAAGACTTTGCCTTTAGCATCTCCAGCAGCTCAAGCAGTTGTCAGAGGAAACGGGCACCTGCCTTGCTCGTGCTCCAGCAGCTGCAGAGCCTCAACGCCGTTGCTGCCCGAGGGGCCCGCGCCCAGCTCCGACACAGACTCCCCCTCCAGATCCAGAGAGGACACAGAGTTGGAGCGATTGGAAGGCCCTGGGAAAACAGATTTTACTTTAAAACTAATTTGAATAACAGTTCTTAAATATAACAGCATTAACAATTCAGGACACAACTCGCTAGAAAAATGACAAGAAATGAAGTAGCAGTTCCAACACAAAATATTGAATCTCATCGTTACTGTACTTAGCTGTAACTTAAAAGCCAATAAAGTCTTATTATGAGGAGACAGAGAGCAAAAATGAAGTTATACAAAATAAGGTGAAAGTGACGTGTCTGAACCTCTTGCTTGTCGGAACATCTGTGCTTTGTCATGTCTGAGGTTCATATAAAGGGGTTTTGCAGAAATTATTCTGAGATATGTAACAGCTAACTAGAACATGATGAAAAGTAAGTCCGACAAGTCCAACTTTGGAGCTAAGTTAGATTATCTTAATAATGAGTACTGCACTTAAGTTTCCAAAAACAAAAAAAATCCCTCTATTTTCTCTTTCTAATCACAGTTAGTATTTTTGTTTCTAACTTTCAGAATCAGTTATGTCTTTGTAGGTCAAAATTTAGCTCCAGGCTTTATTCTCTGAACAACTAAGAAAGAAGGCAGGCTCTCAGAGCGAAACAGCACAGCCTTCAAAACAGCAAAGACAAGATGCTGCATCTAACACGCCTTCAGTTCACAGTTAAGGGGTGGAAAAGAAGCAACAGAGCAACAGAACTTCTTCAAGACTTAAGCAGCCCTTCACCTTCAGATATTCCTTCCAGATTATCACTGCAGAGGGAAAAGCGCAAGGTTTTATCAGGTTTACCATGGAGCTTGTTCTCGTCGATGGGGACATCTCCCTGCCCGCCATCTGCAAGCTGCATATTTAACACCTGCAAGGTGGCATGAAGAAACAAGATGTCATTAAAATGATCTATTTTTGGATAACTGAACAGCAAATAAAACATTGGAGATATGTTTTTGTATTGTTAATGGAACGATCAAATTTCTAACGTTCTGTTTGAATAAAGACAGCAGCCTCCCAGGTCAGAGCCTGGGGAGAATGGAAGGAATCACCCCATGGACATCAGGAATGTCCTGGTAGCAATGGAGCCACAGCTCCCTCACCACCCCCAGGGCAGTGCAGTACAGAATGGATCTGCACGAGGGTGCCAAAGGAGATAATCCCAACCACCAGGCATGGAGCAAAGCTGGAAACAGCAGCTGTGCTACAGCTGGAGAAAGAAAAGGCTGGGACACCAGCCCTGCCCTAAGAACAATCTGCAGGCACTGATGGCACCTTGAGCTCAGCTCTGCCCTCAGGAGAACCTGGGCCTGTGCCCTCCATGAGCTGCCAGAAGTGTCAGGATCAGTGCTCCAGTTCTGCCATTCACCTGTGTCCCTGCATCCAAAGGACAGGG
>VWYP01015625.1:18236-40421 GCA_013400435.1 Pycnonotus jocosus | reverse complement strand
TTTTGTGCCCTGAGGGCCAAGTCGCAAGTTCAATATGAATGTAGATGTACTTTTTCCTTTGTTATTTGGATTTAAACAGATTTTCTGGACTGGTAGATTGTTTCTGGGCAGGGTCCTTGAGACGGGAGATGTTATCAGTTCTTCTCTCAGATTGGTATCAGGCTTTGATCCTTTCGAACGGGGGTTCCTCTGCTCAGGCCAAGAGTCCATCTCCATCCTGTCCCTTTCCTTTCTTTTGCAAATTCGGGGAAGGTTTACAAAAAAGAGAAAAAATCCCTGTCTCGAGGCTTGGGGTTTCATCCTGGTTAAAACATATATTGGACATTTTAATACACGAATTTATATCACTTATATTCCATACCTGGGCTCAGAGGGAATTACCTGAGTAGGTCAGGAGGGGACATGAAAAATTACCGAGTTTGTGCTGGGGGTGTTTGCCAGTGAGACCCAGCTACAACCTCAACCAAAATGAACCTGAATTCAACTTAAATTCTCTCAAATCGAGCTCCACTTGGTGCCCAACTTCCAGACTGGCCTATTTGTTGTCCTGTGTTTTTCCTCCAAAATCCAGAAGGCAACACACCAGTTTTCCCAGGATCCAGTGACACTCCTGGGGCCATTACCTCAATTTTGTGGGACAGCCAGACCATGCTCATATCGAAATATCCCATCCATGGAGGTGTGTGGTATCAGCAGAGGGATCCAGGACTCATCCCAGAAGGGTTGGGAAGGATTCCCTACCATTGTGGGGTGCCCCCAGTACTGGAAATGAGAAAAATGAAGACAAACAAGGGAAGTACCTCTTTCTGTTGGCTTTGGGAATGGCCAGAAATGGATTTGCTTTACATCAAAGCTGAAAAAGAACCCACAAGTGAAGGCCAAGTTGGTTGCTTTTGACCCAGAAAAATTATTTAAAAGGGTTTAAAAAGTTTATTTTTAACATAAAGCTACAAAATTGGAAGAAGTCATGTTTGTGACTCGCTGACCTGAAACCAAGCAGGTTTTTTTGCTTTTTGGGTTTTAAAAGTAAAACATTTCAGTCGACATGGAAAAATAATTTTCCTCCATATTCATGTTTTCAGTTTTGCTCCTTGTTCTCTTCGAAAATTGGGTCAGTTCTTCGAATTAAAATCCTACTTTGAAACACCTGAAAACATTCTTCTTGAATTTGCCCAAGCACAAGGTTTGTTTTCTTTCTTTTCTATTTTTCCTGGAATTCCCCTTTCATCTCCTCCTTCTAAATTACTCATTAAATTCAATGTGAATTCAGACTCATTTGCAAACTGCTTGTTTTGTTGTGGGGGTTTTTTAAGGGTATTTACTGCTCTCTGTTTGCACATCCAGGTGAGCGTGTATAAATACCTGTGCGTGGAATGTGATCCAGTTTTGAGCTGTGGAGAAAGATTCAAAGGGAGACTGAGACAGAGGGAATTGCCTGCTCAGGAAAAGGGGTAGAACTCATTTCTCTGCAGCTACAAGGACATCCAAGGAGCAAGGAGAAGGTATTTCAGACATCCTGCTGCCAGACTTTGGCTCCCTGGAGAGAGGAGCTATCCCAAATATCAAATGTCTGAACCAAACCCAGCCTGTCCCAGCTGGCACAAGGAAATGGTTCCTTCCCCACCTCAACCAGGCATTTCCCACTCTGCTGAAAGTCAAACAATCCATCAGGGCTTTGCTGAGTGGATCTGACATTTCCCAGGTGTGGATTAACAACCCCTCCAGGGCCTGGGCGCTGTGAAAATCAGTGAAAAATCAGCTCATCCTTTTGTGCCTGGCTGCCCATGGCTGCTCCCGGTGAGGAAAACCCCAGCACCTCCCAGCCCAGTGCTCAGCACCTTCCAGAGTGGCTCTCCAAGGTGTTTGCCTTGCCCTAGAAGGCATGAAGGGGAAATGGTGGCATGTTGAGAGGTGTTCAGGGATAAGAGGAATGTTTTACCAAAACTGCGGTAAAAATAAAATCTCTCCAATGATATTTTTAGTGTTAGAGAATTAAGGCATTGCTCTGTTCAGGCCAGGATGTGCAACAGGACCTGTTTCATCCACACATTGCTCTGCTTGTGAAGAGAAAATCATTCCATCACACATGATCTTTAGTAGATTTTTCACAAACTTTATACAGTCAAAATCCAGAGAAATGAATTGGTTCAATATTCATTGGTCCCAAGTTGCACAATTTTTAGCATTTGGTTTCCTATTGGTTATTGATCCCTTCACCTTGGATGTTAATGAGGTCCTCATCCTTCCTTGTCTTATCTCTCCTTTCCCAGATCAGGAGTCTCGGACCTTGCCAGGGGTGATATTTGGAGTTGATGTCCATTAATGGTTGTTATCTTTTGTGTATTTTATGTGCTGCTCCCAGTCTGTTGGAATGTTAAGCTCATCAGGCCTCAAGCGGTGAAACAATCCTTTGAAAAGAAACTTCAGCTCCTTTCCCCCTGGGCAAAGACAAACAAAACCCCCTGATTAAAGTCAGTTTAAAGTTGTAGGAGTTGTGTGATTTCCAAAGGTAGCTCAGGGTATTCCCACCTTGCCCTGGTTATTCTTTTAGGTTGTGGATTCACCGAGTCTTTGGAGATGGAAGCAGATTTAAGTCCCCTTCCTCTTGTAAGACTCCTTGTCTTGCACATCACCAGCATGGAAATCAGGCCAGGGGTTGTTTTCCTCCTTCTCTTCCCTGAGTAATGCTGAGCATCACTGTTGGAAATGACACAACTCCTAAATTTTTTTTTTTTTTAACAACTAAGGATTGTGTCATTTGGGACCAATGAACATTGAACCAAAGAATTGCTTTGGGTTTTGTAAGGATAAGTATGTGAAAAATCTAATAAAGAACCATCTGGGCAACGTGTGGATGAAATTACTTTTATTGCAACATCTTGGCCAGAATAAAGTAATGCCTTAATTCTGGAACACTAAAAAAAAAATGCTGTTGGAGAAGGTTTGTTTGTCCTGCAGTTTCGGTGACACCACCACGATGGTTTTTCCTCTGGAGTCTCTTCCATTCTTGGCACCTCTGCTTATCCAGGCACATTCTGCTCCATGGAAACCTTATTTTATGTCCATCCCAAAGCTGTCCTTGTGCTGCTGGAGGCTGAGACCAATCCCACCCCTCAGAGAATCCCACTGCTCAGGCAGGGAAGCTGCAGATCCCATGCTCTGCTCTGTGGGTGAGAGGAAATTGCCCGAGGAGCCACTGCTCAAACAAATGAGGGGTCAGTCACAGAGCTGACAGGAGTTAAGGGAAAAGAACAGCCAGAGCAGATCCAGCAGATCATTCCAGCTCAGTGTCCTGCTGCCAGGAGTGGCCAGAAGTTGGTGTCAAGAGATCATCTAAAAAAACCCCCATGTAAGTGTGATTTTGCCCACAGTGAGCCACGGATGATGGATGTTTTGAGAAAGAGTTTTTATATTTAGCAGCCCTGGCTGGGTTTTTCTGCCCATAAATTTGCCCAGTCATTTATCTGTGGGAGCACTGACATGGATTTAGGAGATGAAGGTTCTTTGATGTGCCATGTTGGAGGACAATCCCAGGCAGTCTGGAACACTCTCCATCCAGAAGTGTGTTTAGTTTCTGATGGAGTTTTAGTGTGTTTAGTGTCACTGCAGGCACTCATGTCACCCAGGACCCTGCAAGGGAGTGGCAAAGGTGATATCAGCCCTCATGGACTGCAAATGTACTGGCCTGAAGCTGGGCAGGTGTGAAAGGCAGCTCAGGGAGGATTTTCTGGTGTCTCAGTCTCCTGCCCCACTCTTTCCTTCCAGCACTATTTTGCCACTCCAAGTGTCTGCTGTTCATCTGCAGCCCAATCTCATCCCTCCATGTACAGAAACCTGCACCAGGGACTGTCACACTGAGGGGCTTTAACCCCAAACACTTCACTGGGTCCAAACTGATTTTTGGATAGGGCTCCATGACAGAGGTGAGAGCTCTTTGGAGGCCACATCCTTCTGCATCAGCACAGGTGAAGGTCCCATCCTGCCCTTCCTTCTCCTTGCACTTGGATGCTGTGGGTGTTGTTTCACCTTTTCCCAACAGCCTTTATTTGAGGGTGGCACTGGAAATGAGCTCCTGCAGCCTGCAGGGGATGCATTCCTTACCTAGTGCCTCTGGAAGGAATCAGGAGGGCTCAGGGAGCATCCAGTGGCAGAGGCACAGCCCCATCCCCTCCCCTCCCACCTCAGCTGTCCTTGCTGAAGTCACCAGATGCTTCCCGAGGCAGCTGTACCCCCAGAGCAGAGTTAACTCATTCCCTGGGTGCTGTGGTGGGTGGAGGTAGAAGGGTGCCACAACCTTCTGGAAGTGTCCCCAAGTGCAGAGCCCCCAGGAGTCACAGGCACACCGACACAATCACTCAACACTCACACAGGAGAGCTGGGATAAATCTCTCAGCAGTAGGAAAGAGAAGGGTCTTCCTGCAGAGTTCCATGGAGAAGTTTTATTCCATCTTTACATGAAAGGGTCCAGGGACCAAGACAGGGGCACCAATGGGGGTCCAGGGTTCATATATGGGGCAGCAGGGGAGTGTAGGAAGGCACCCCCACACCCCAACAGGTGTTTCTCTATAAGGGAAGAAGTTTGGGTTGACCTCTAGACATATTAGGAAGTTCAGCTAGAACCTTCCATGCCCTTCTCATGGCAATTGGCTCAGTGACAGGACAGGAGCACCTGCTGGACCTTCCAGCTGCTCTTCAAAACCTGTGGCTGCTTCTATTGGCAGCTTCCTTGATCATTACATAGATAAGAGAGGGAACAAAGGTGCTCGAGGCATTTTTGGGGTGTTGTAGCAGGTGTTTGGGATCTGTCCCTACACTGTGCTCAGCTTTGTTCTTTGCTTTTGTATTATTTTCTTGTTTTATTAAAACCTTTTTGATTTTTCAAGACACATTTGACCATACCATCTCGCCAATTATTTGAAGCCATTTTCTGTGAGGTTCTGGACACTCTCAGAGGTATTGAACCCTCGCAGAGCTGATTCCATCTTGCTCCTGGAGAAATTCAATGGGGGTGGAATTGGGAACAGGGTGAGGGAGAAAGTGGTGCAGAGGAGGGGCAAGGTACAAGGAGAACCAATGGGGGAACAGGGACAGAATGTGGGCAGGGAATTGCACCAAACCAGGGCCAATGGGGCCTCGAGGAAAGGAGAAGATTTGAGGGGAAGGACAAATAAGGGAGAAAGGGGCGGGGAGGCCAATGGGCCAACAGGGAGAGCAGAACTGGGGTACATTTGAATAACAACCAAAGAACTCTGGGAGGAGGCAGCTGCTTCTCCTCCTAATGTGAAGGGACTTGTCCCGGTTAGGGGACATTCAGAATCACAGAATCACAGAATCACTGGGTTGGAAGAGACCTTCAAGATCATCGAGTCCAACCCAGCCCCAACACTTCAACTAGACCACAGCATCAAGCCCCACATCCAATCATTTTTTAAACACATCCAGATACGGTGACTCCATCACCTCCCTGGGCAAACCATTCCAGTACTTTATCACTCTATCTGGGAAAAAACTTTTCCTAATATTTCCTAAACTTTTCCTATATTTCCCTTGGTGCAGCTTGATACTTGGAGATTCCTCCAAGGGAGCCCCAGGTGCTCTGGTTTAGGAGGTGCACTGGCCTCCACACTCTGGAACACAAACCAGCTCTGCCCTGCACTCCCATCAGTGCTCTTTGAAATCTCTGATTTGCCCCCTGAGCTTCCCAACACCCCGCTGCTCCTTCTGGCACAGCTCAGGGTGGATTCTGTCATTTAAAGTCATGAGGAGCCAAGGGCTTAAAACAACAAACTGACTCAAATTCAGGCATTTTGTGATGGACACAAAGATTTATTCCTTCCCTGCCTGCCCCCTACCAAAAAAAGACTTTCTCCAAATCCTACAGGATTTTGAAATTCATTGAGAATGTTGATAGCGCTTTGTCTGTTCTGATAAACCTCAGTGAAGGAGCGTTTCATTCGCTTGGTTTTCCCCCTATTCCATTATTCTGATGTGATCATGCAGCTCAGGGGATGTCTCTAAATCCAGAGTATCTGAGGGGTGTTTAATGATCCACACAACCCTGCACAGGGGGAAGTTGCTGGGAGCCCTTTTTGCAGCTAGGAAAGCAAGAGACAGTCTTTCCTCTTTCTTGTCAAGTCCACCACTAAACCATTTCTTCAAGCACCAAATCCACACTGATTCAGGGACACAAGAAAGTGACAGGGCCAAGAATTCAAATGAAGTGCCAAGCTGGCCCCTAACATTCTGTCCTAATTATTCAAGGTGCTTCATTCTCTCCTGTATCCAGAGATAAAAGGGTTTGGAAACCCCTGGATCCTGCTCTCTCCTGTCTGCACAAAAACCAACAGTTGTGCCTTCACATTGCACCTTTAAAAGGGCAAATGTTTCCCTTCCTGCATCCCAGGCAGCAGCAGGGGTGGGAGCAAAGGCTCTGGAAGAGGGTTCAGAGTGGGATGCACAGGAATGTTCAGCCAGCAGTACAAGGGGATTGAAATGGAGTGAGCAAAACTGGATTCATTAGTTGGCAATTAGCTCTAAATTGACGATCATATGGTACAACTGAGCTTGGAAGGGAGAGGTGGATCTGCCAGCTGGAGACAGCGAAATTTTGGAGATTGATCCCTGCTGGGTGGGGCAGGATTTATGGGGCAGATCAGTCCAGCTTTGTGAGTTCTGGACACCTGAGGAAAATCTTGGCTCCAGTACTGTCAAGGGAGGGCTTTGGACAGAAAGAGGGTCACAGTGGTTTCCTTTTTTCCTTGAGTCCATAGAGGATTGCAAGACCAAGCTGGCCCACCCAGCTGCAATCCCAGCATTTCAGTAATTCCAGTCACTTAACAACCCTGGTGATTTCCTGATCTCAGCTTTTTTCAGAGCCTCATCCCACCAGCTCTCCAAACCCAGGTGCCTCCCAGCTCTGGTGGCATTACCATCTGTGGTGCTGGCCAATGCAGTTTGGGCATCAGGAGTGGTTTCCTTCCCTACCACACCTCTCTCCTCTCTAATTCCCCTCATCCTGGCTTTTCCTGACTCCCCCTCACCCCAGAGCAGGTCCAAGTGTTTGGCTGAACCTGGAACACGCTGGAGCATCCCGAGTGCACCTTTGTGCAGAGGGAGAGGCAGTATCCCATTGCTGGGTGCTGCATCTCCCCCTGCCTCTCCTCCCCATCTTTAAAGGTCCAGAGAAGGGCTTTTATTTGGACCCAGCTCCTGATGTGAGCAGCTCAGAGCAATGTATGGACCCTCGAAGCCATTGCCAGGCAACCTGATGCTTGAGGCCTCTTTCCCAGCCTTGGAGAGGAGGAATCTCTCCCTCCCTCCTGCTGCCAGGCCCTCCCCTCTCGACTCCCCTCCTCCTCCTGCAGCTGAAAATGAGCACCCAAAACTTTCCTGCTCTGTGCCAATGTCCTGGGCTCCCTCCCACCCAAAGCATCTGCTGCTCCAGAGCCCAGGTCCTGCTTGTTCTCGTGCTAGGGTCAAACACACCACAGCTCCAGCTTCAAACAAATCTCTGGCCAGCCAGGACACCTCTGGTGGCTGCCACAAGCCACAGCTCATGGGAGTGCAGTTCATGGGGCTGGAGGTTTCCTTCCACCTCACAGCCCTGCTCAGAGAGGGCCTTCACCCAGAGGGTGGCAAAGCAAGGCTGGAGACAAGAGTCCTGGTCACTCACCTGAGGAGCTAAAGGAAGACAGAGCCTGGTGACATGTGGGGCTGGAATGAACACAGAGTGTGTGAAAGAAAAGGTGCAGAGAGAGCAGATACTGGGGGAAGAGGAAAGGGAGAAGTTAATCATGAATGTTGTCCTTGCAGGTTACTGATCTTCCTTGCACATGAACGAACTCCCCTGGGCTGGAAACCTGGTAAAGCATAAGCTTGAGGAGAAAGATATAAAATGAGTGGGTGTTGTAGTCATTAATTTGTGGCTCAGTCTGGAGCCAGCCATCAATTAGACCTCAGCCACTGCAGGCTGAGCACCAGCCAGGTCCTGTTTCCCTGGGCACAGAGCAGAGAAAATAGATGGTCTGGAAACACCTCCCTGCCAGGGGCTACAGAGGCACTGAGGGCAGAGCTCTGCTTGGCCCCCATGGCACAGCTGTCCTTGATCACACCCAGTCTCTGCTGGGGCAGACTGGGCCATGGGGGTGGGGTTCTGTGTGAGCCCCTCAGAGATCCCATCCCTAAATGTCAGCCCTGCAAGCCAGGCTCGTTGACTCCTGCCTACAGCCGAGATGAATGTTCCTGCTGCTCCATCCATCCCAACATGCCTTTCCCATTGTTCCCATCCCTCCAGGCCCCTCGTGACAGACTTTTGCCATTAGATATGATGGAGAGGGCTGCTGCCCCTACACGGGCACACTCCCATGCTAGGGAGGCTGTGGGAATAACGGGAGCAACGAAATAAATGAAATAAATCACCCAAAGAGCAAATGGCTGTGATGAATTGGGAGGTGTCAAACGCACAGAGCAGACAGGGCACTGCCAGCCCTTTTTCCTCCAGCAAAGCCACGAAGAAAAGGGGCTCCAGGGCTTGCAGTGCCTGTGATTCCTTTCTCATATTTTGCCAGGAGTGCTTTCAGAGCCGCTTTGTTGATTGAATTTGTCAGGCACCATTCTGGGGATGGCAGAGCTGCTTCCGCCGCCTTTACTGCGAGGCAGTCCCGGAGCATCTGTATTCATTCCAGGCAGCATTAGGTAGCTGATGATTCAGCCAGCTGCCAGCAGATAGCTGCTCTCTCCTTGAGATGACTGAGGAACACGGGAATAACCTGGGGATTTTGCTCCCCTCTGCTGAGCCCCTGGGTTGGTTGGTTTGTTTATTTGTTTGGGGTGGATCTCGTTTATCACCGGTGTGCAGGAGCTGAGTCCCAAGCGCTGGAATCCCCTTGGGCATGGAGAGCAAGGCAAGGCTTCTCCTCATTTCCTTTGGACAGCTTTGTCTTGCCCATTGGAGAGGAAACCTCGCTGTAGCTGAGGAGCAGGGTTGGGGAATTGGAAGTTGTGTGCAGGGAGAGAAAAGCAGGAGTTTCTGGCTGTGGACAGGAGTGTGAGAAGGGGAGAGGCTGGAAAAATCAGGTGGAAAGAAGGAAGAAGTGATGCCTGGGGAAGAGACTAGACAGAGCTGGAGAATAAAGTAGATATTTATTGAAAGGCCTTTAGGGTACACCCTGGGCAGGACAAGAGCCTGGCCAGGGCTACACCCAAGGTGGACCCAAAATGGTCACAAAATGGCTGGCCAGTGATGAGATCTCACATTTTTATAAGTTTTGGTCCATTTGCATATTGGGGTTTAATTGTCCAATTACAGCTCCAGGGTGTCAGGTCCCATCCTTCTTGTTCCTCCCTTCAGCCACCCTTGGTTGTGCTTTTGGGCCTGAAAGTTGTCCTTGGTGTGCAGCAGGAAAGGATTTGTTTTGTGTCCCTGCTCTGTGCAGAGCTGAGTGACCCTGACTGTGAGCTCAGAGCTGCACCCCTGGGCAGCACAGAACATGAAAAACATGAAAGATAAAACTTAAGGCGTCAGGAGAAGCTCTGTACATCCACAACAGGCCGGTGGGGTGGATGCTGAGGGTTCCTGTGTGCATGGAACCTTCTGGAAGCAGGTAGAGGTGAACAGTGGCAGCAAAGTGGGAATTGTCCCTGCTCTTGAAAGGCTGGGCTTGCCCCTGTGTGTCTGCTGGGACATCAGTGGGTCACAAAGCCCCGAGCCTGCTCTGGAGCCTGCAGAAGTCTGGAGCAGAGCTCCCAGCCTTGGATGCATTCCTGGTAACTCTTCCTCCCTGCAGGTTCAGTTTCTTTCCCAAGCCCTTGGCCTCACCCCCATCTCCACACTGTGGAAGGAGATAGGGAAATTTCAGGCCTCCTGAGGGAGGTGTCTGAGATAAGTGGACTTGAATCACCCCAAAGCAGCTCTGATTTCTCTGCACTGATTAAAGAAGGAATTTGATGACAGCTCAGACCAGACAAGAGCCACAGAGCAGCCCTGAATCCAGGCTGCAGTCACAGCTCCTCTGCTCTGGGCACTCAGGATTTTTCCTGCCTTTTCTCTGGGAGCCATAAACCAATTTCTGTATGTCTGATCATCAGTTTTCTGAGCTCCCCCAGTGACCCCAGGCACAAGACAAACCTGCCCTGAACTCAGGACGTTTTTCCATGGGAGGACACTCAGACTTTCTTTATTTCTCTCACTCCCCAGTTTGGAGACTGGTGTCTTTCCAAACACCACAAGGGTGCAGGAAGGAAAAACATCTTTCCCTTGGATCATCAGCAAGGCCAGCCTAGCACTGACAATTTCCAGGAATTAATCAACTTGCCAAAACTTGGACACAGGCACAGAGTTTTGGGAAAAGCAGCATCCTGTCATCATGGCCAGTGTGTGCTGCCAGAGAAGGTGCAGATCCCACATCCCAGGGGCTGTTTAGAGGGTTGTTCCTCCCATGCCTGTCCCAGGGGTGAAGCTCATTTTGGTTGCTCCACGTGGTCAGTGCTCATGGCTCTGAGACACACAAGGCACAAAGAAAACCTCTGGGAGAGCAGGTCTTTACCTCCATCTCCACTTCAAGACAGAAAAACTTGAGTCTCATCCCCTAAACCACCTTTTCCCATGAGATATTCCTGCATGGAAGCCTGGGGACGTTGCTACAGCTCTCAGGGACAGAGAAAAGGGTTTGGTAACTTCCTCCTGGAATAACCTGAAGGCTGAAGGATCTCCTCCCACATCCATGTCCTTGCACTGGCTCTTTTTCTGACCTTTCCCCACCAACACGTGCTGAATTTCCTTTCCTGAGGGCAAAAGCAGAGTTGTGCCTCGGGGTCAGGCAGTGACGGGTCACAGCCCAGCTCTTCTGTCCATCCCTGCATTCACTGGAAGGAAAACTCCTCCTCCTCTACGAGGCAGGAACAGAAGGGAGAAGATGAAAGGGGGAGACAGAGGGAGCATTTCAGGCTTGTAATTCAGTTACAGCAGGGAGAATCAATTCGCTGCAGCTCAGGGGCCTGTTTGTTTCTGCAGGAGCAGAGGAGTGAGTCCAACAAGGGTGGTGTGAGGATCCCAAAGGCAGGGGAGAGTGCCAGGCCAGCCCTTCCCCAGGTGCTGCCTCAAACCCAGGCTGCTGCATCCTGCCCACAGGTGAGGTGGGGTTAAGGAGGGGGGAGCGTGGCAGCTGTACCACACACACTGGGGAAAAAAAAAAATCTGATTTTGTCAAGGTTTTCTCTGGCTGAAAAGAGAGCAACAACCTCTTGGGGATCCTGGACACCTGAAAGAGCATTTTTGATGGCCTGGAAGAGGGAGCATCTGAATGGGATTGCTCGTGGCTAAGCTGAAGGGATGTGGCACTCTGTTGGCTTCAGACAGGTGAGAAAAATAAGTTAATCCAGGCTCAAAATTTATCCAGAAATGTACAAGAAGAGCAGAAAGAGGATAATGGGGAGGACATGTGGGGCAGGGGGTGGGTTGAGTCCCTCAGCAGTCCCTGTCCTTCCAAGAGTTCCAAGGCCACCAGCCTCCATCAGAACAACTGCAGTGCTCAGCACTGAGGACCCAGAATCCCACCCAAATTCTATGAACTCTCAAAACCTGCCCAGAATGTTCCTGAGGAATCTCCATGTGAACCTGGTTCTGTTCTTGGCTTTGGGAGACAACCCTACCTCTGGCTGGACTGGGCAGCTCTGTTCTGTGTCCCCTGAACTTGACAGTGACCCCAGGAGTGACAAATCCCAAAAAGGATGGAAAATGAGCAAAAGTGACACCAGACTTGAAGCACAAAGGGCTGGAAGATCCCAGGTGGTTTGACCTGGCTGAAAGCCACCAGGCTCTGCTGTCACCCTTCCCACTGAACCTCACTGGAAAGGGAAGAATGAAACCCATTCCCTTTCCTTGTCTTTCTTTAAGGCAGACAGGGCCATCCCAGTGCCCAGGGCATCACCTGGCTGGTGGCACCACGGGGTCACACAGGGCAGGGAGAGGATGTGCTGGGAGCTCAAGAGCTCCTGAACTGCTCAGGACTGCAGGGCTCTGGAGGGACAGGGTGTCATAGCTGTGAAGAGCTTGGACATATCCAAGGACTGGAGTTATCCAGCATTTCTGCTCTGTGAAGAAGGAGCAGCATGAAAGATGAGGGCAGAACCATGNATCAGGACATGGGGAGGATGTGCTGGGAGCCCAAGAGCGCCTGAACTGCTCACGACATGGGGAGGATGTGCTGAGAGCTCAAGAGCTCCTGAACTGCTCAGGACTGCAGGGCTCTGGAGGGACAAGGGGTCAGAGCTGCCTTCCTGTGAAGAGCTTGGACATATCCAAGGACTGGAGTTATCCAGCATTTCTGCTCTGTGAAGAAGGAGCAGCATGAAAGATGAGGGCAGAACCATGAATAAATGTGGGTGCTGCAGGAGCAGGTGGGAATTCACCAACAACTCAAATTCGCTGAGTTGTGGGAAGGATGGAGAAAGCCTTAGGAGCTTGGCCCAGCATCCCACTGTGCCACCTGTAACACAAAACCTTCATTCTGAGCATGCTTTGGAAAGCAAAACAGTTTTAATCCCAAGAAAGTGCAAGAAGACAAAGCAGAAATGAACTTCCTTTGACAGAGCACCTTTTTGTTTTGTTTTGTTTTGGAGCTTTTGTTATTCAAGCATTGCAGTTAAGAATGGGAATTTCAGCCTTGCAGGGGCAGCTCGTTGACCATCCTGCTGTTCTCAGTTTAATCTTGCTTTGTATTTAAGACAGCCCTGAGGGTACTGGAGCTGACACACAGTGTTCAGGGTGGAAAAATCCAAAGATACCCACTGGAGCTCTTAAAACCAAGGATACAAGAGACTGAGCTGTTGGCTGCTCCTCAGAGTCAATCTGTAGCTTGATATCACCCAGTCCTAGGCAAAAAAAAACACCCCAAAAACCAAGGAATGTTGTGTCCAAAATGCATTACAGACACTTTCTCTAGTGCAGTGTCTGTGGGTATAAAGCAGCAATTCCAGGGCTGTCCCTTTTTGTCACAGAGAGCAGATCCTCTGGGAATTTAGGTGGAGACTGTGGGGAAAATTTCCCGGGTCGGGGCACTTTGGGAAGCTGAAGATGAAAAACATTGCAGTTAGGACTGGGAAAAAAGCTCCACCGAGTTCTTTCAGAGCTGTCACCTTCCCCTGAGGGCACCTGGTGGCCTCTGCCAAGGGGACAGGCTCAATGAGAAACTTCTTGTAGCGACCTGGCTGGCCAAACTCCGTCCTTTGCTTCAGACAAAGGATGTGGGGCTGGAAAAACACAGAGTGAAGGAAGGAGGAGAAGGTGATGCCCACACCAGCTCCTTGGAAAGGACTGAGTGTCACCTGTGTCACACTCCTGTCCCTGCAGGGAGAATCCTTGCATCAAAACCCCCTCACCCAGAGGCTCAGGAGGGGGGTTTGGCTGCCTGGTTTCTGCTGCTGGTGGTTTTTTGGGGAAGGTTCTTGCCCCTCTTTGCCCCACAGCTGGGCAGGTGGGGCTGGCAGAATGAAGCAGGGGTTGATCGCTGCCCTGCCACTCTCCAGCTTTACCCGAGGGGAGTCGAGAAAGGATTTAAAGGGATCTGTAGAGCTGCTCCCGTTATTAAAAAAGAAAAAAAAAAAAAAAAGGAAAGAAAAAAAAAAAGAAAAAGAAAAAAAAGAGTGGAATTTTTTCAATCTGGTCAGAAAGAGAAGGCTCAGCCCCTTTTCTCACCGAACTGCAAACCCCCCGAGCCCCGGCCCCGCCGCTGCCCATCCCCTGGAGCTGCGGGATTTGGGATAAGCGCGGTGGAGGGTTCCCTCTGCTGGCCTGGAAACCCCACGGCTGCGAGCCCAGGAGGGTTTCAGCGCAGGGAAATGTCTGCTTGGGGGAACCAGAGGGTCCCTGACCTTCCCCCGCTGTCAGCACCCGGCTCCTGCCCAGGGCAGCTCCCATTCCCCAGCACTGAAGCTCCTGATCCTTTTCCCGTGGCTCTCCAGAGCTGCCCTTCCCAAAAAATTCTTGCCTGTTTCTGTCTGGTTTAGCAATTCTGTTCTCCTCATCGCTCAGCACAAATCCCACACGTGAAAGGAGGACACAGGTGACCAAAACCAAGCTACAACATGCTCTGTGTGAGGCCAAAATTCAGGTCTGGACATCCCTGGGAGCAGCTGGGGCAGTGGATATCCAGGACCTGACCATCCTGCCTGGGATCAGGGACATTCCCCTGTTGTCCTTCATGCCACAACCCCTCTGTGGGTGTTTCAGGTGATGCTGAGGGAACCCATCTCCTTCTCTAGGAAACGCTAATTAAGAAAATAAGCATTGAAAAAGAGATAAAAGTGCGTGGTTTAACATCACTGAAAGGTGTTTAACCAGCCCAAGCAGAATCACAAGGTCTCAGAGGTCAGGACGTGGAACAGCCAACAGAAATAAAGAGTGTATAACACAAATAACACAACTGTGTGGGTGGTGACTGCACCCCACTGTCTCTGCTCCATCCTTTGTCCCACACATGAGCATCTATCCCTCTCTCCTCCCCTCTCCCAACCTCTGCCTTTATTATTATCAAAGTGAAATTTATGAAGAGCTCGAGGCGCTGGCGATTTCCTGGATTTCAATATAACTTCTTGCAATCTTAAGTGAACAGCTTGGTTGCTTCTGCCTGTCAGGGAATTTAAATTGCAAATTGAATGGTGAAACAGCAGCAGCCAAGGGTCTGTGTCAGTGACTTTGGAGAGCAGAGATATCACTTAGCAACTGGAGGCAGAGAGGGATGGAGGCCGTGGTAAACACGGCAGTGAAGGATCCGAATTTTGGGATCCCCCTTGCCCCTGGGATTCCAGAAATAGCCCATTAGTGAGCTGGGGGTGTGACTTGTGAAGGAAACGCCAGGATTCTGGGTGTGCTCAGCCTGGCAGCTTGCAAGGGTCACTATTTTCTTTGTGAGCATCACCTCCAGCAGGTGACAGAAAAGGCAGGGCTGAGCTGTCCCCAGAGGAGCAGGGAAATGGCCAGAGCTGGCAGACACTGGATGAAATTTCCAGTTTCAGCCAGAAAAAATAAGGACAAAATCTTCACAATTTGGCCAAGCAGCAGCCTTGGGGCACACACAGGTGATCCAAACTCTACATGAGAAATCTTTTGCCACTCGTGTGGGCGAGGAATGTCCCAGCTTTGAAGGTGGCCCTGCTTTGAGCTGGAGAATGAACCAGACACCTCTAGAGGTCCCTTTCAACCTGTGCTATTCAGCAATGCCATCCGATGTATCTTTTCCTTTTTTAATTAAAGATGTTAAAAGCTGACTTCCATACTGCCAGAAATTGCAACAGAGAAGAGTCCTGAAGAATCACTTAAGCCTTCCCTTCCCACATCCAAAACTGTGCTGTCACCTCTTTATTGGGGCTTTTCTTGCAGAGTCATTCCACATCCCCCATGGACATTCTGCTCCTATCTGTGTTGTTAGGAAATGTTTTCCAATCTTAATCTTGCCTAAATGAGCTTCAGCAAACTTTCAACCCACTGGCTTGAAATTACTGCTTAAAACCACAAACCTCCAGTGCAGCCACCATTTAAAGGCACAGCAAACTCTAATATCCTACAGCAGTGGATTCCACCAGCCTGCTGTGCCCTGAATTAAAATTAATAATGGCTCTTAATGGAGAATCCAACAGGCCAAGAGGGAAAGGATTCTCCCTGTTCTCTCTGATCACAACCTCTGAAATTTGAGTGGAGAAATCACCATTCACATCCACCTCGTCCTAAATATCTCTGATAAGCAGAAACAGAGCTCTGTGACTCAGTGAGCCTTGTCCAACACCCTGTGATCATGGACACCTTTCCTGCAGAAATTCCACAGGTGAGGTTTGCCAGAGCGATTTCCCTGTGGGACCTGTTGAAGGAGAGAAATGGGCATTGTCCAGGAGCTGTTCATCTCATCCTTTCCATGGATTTATTCCCAGCTGAGCTGGATTGCTCCATAATAATGTTTTTTTCCTACCTACAAAGAGATGAAGAAGGAGGAAGGTGCCTGCAGTGTTTATTTCCAAAAATATTTAGGAAAATGAGCCTCAGCTCATATATCCCACACAGGGAAGTGACCACAGCACTGTGGGCCTGGAAGCTGTAGGAACTCACAGGGAAAGGCCTGGTAAAGCACCTGGAGCCAGTGGAAAATGCTGTGTTTTGGGAAATGCTGCAATCAACAAGGAGGATTTGTTTCCACTGGGGCTGTGCTGAAGCAATTCCTTGGTGTTCTCTTTGGGGCACTGCTCTTAGTGCCAGAACAATGTGCTCCTGAGGAGAACAGGTCCAGGAAACCTTGGCAAGGAATTTTTTGGGTGAGAATCAAAGGCCAGCAGCCACTAAATCACAAAATTATAGGATGGCTGGGGTCAGAAAGGACCTTAAAAATCACCTGGTTCCACAATGACCAGGTGTGCCACCTGCTTGATGCACATCCAAGGCTATTCAGGGAGTATTTCCTGCATTTCTCCAGTGCTCCAGGATAGTGCTCTAATCCCAAATTATTTCTCCCATGGTAAAAAAAATAGGTTGTGACTTCAAAGGAGCAGGGATATTTCTCTGTCCATCCCTCATCCCCACGGGTACAGCACTGTTTGCTGCCTGCCCTCAAATCCTGACATGGCTTCAGCTGTAGGAACCAGAAAGTCTCACCCCAGAACCGGCTGCAATTTCCCAGTCAGTGCTAAATTCCCTGAAATCCCACATTTCCCCTGGAAGGGTGTTGACATTTACTCAGCTGCTTGTCAAATGCCTGGAGATGTGAACGTCTCCAGCAAGAGCTGCTGTCGTGAGAGGAGCACAAAGACAGGTATTCAGCATGATTTGGGGAGAGGTGCCTGCTGAGAGGGTGTTTTGTGTGTGCCTGCCTCTCCTGAGAGAACAGTTGGTGCCAGGGTAGCACATCAGATGGCAGAGGAGTTTTGTGGGATAAGCAGAGAGCATTTGGGATGTGGAAGACCGGCAGAGATGTGGAAAATTCCCTGTCTCTGCCGTTCATTTTCTTTCACGAAAAAAAAGGACTTGACAGGAGGTTGTAGATGGGGTGGGTTTGGTCTCTTCTCCCAGGTAAGCTGACAAAAGGATGAGAGGAAATGGCCTCAAGTTGTACCAGCTAAGGTGGAGACTGGATATTTGGGAAAATTCTTCACTGGAAGGGTGATCAGGCATTGGAATAGGCTGCCCAGGGAAGAGGTGAAAGCACCAGCCCTGGAAGGGTTCAGAAAACACGTGGGTGTGGGGACATGGTTTAATGCTGACCTTGGCAGTGCTGTTTAATGGTTGGAGGCAGTGATCTCAGAGAGTTTTTCCAAGCAGTGATGGGTTCTGTGATCCTATGAAGCACCAGTGACACTCTGCTTTGGCTCACCCAGCATTCAGCTCCTGAAATGGGGGAAAAATAGGAGTTTCCAGGAACCAGCATCTTTCTATTTCAGGATAAGCTGAGTTCTTTCCTCATGGTGTAACCCTTAGGAGCTAATTAGTCTTTGTGCCCTTCATTTCCCATGATGGGAACAGCATTCTTGTGATTTCTTTATTGAGCCTGGGCCTTGGGCTGATTTTTATCCTCCAGGGACATCTCCAGGTGAGAGAGCTCTTGACACCATCCTTCATAAACCACCTCAGATATGAATTATATCCCTGTCCCCAGGGATTCCAGTCCTTAACCCTGACCCTTCAAGCCCCACATCAGCCTCAGGGAAGTGGAACAACATCCTGGGGACTTTCAGGGACCCCCACCACGTCCATGGAGCGTATGGAGCCCCATGTCCACGTGTGTGGCATCACTGGGGAGGTTTGTGCAGGCATGGGGAGTGCTCTGTGCTTGGGCTGGACTTTCAGAGCCTTGTGAATTTAAATCCCCTACGTCTCATTTTCCAAGACCCAGCCTCTAACAGAGGGGCTCTTTCCCTGCAGGCTGAGGTTAATTGGCTTGTGCTTTTAAAAGGATAAAGCTGCGGAGGCTGGGAGTCAGGGCTGCTCTCCAGATTTCCATTATAATCTACATTGCAGGAAAATAGCTTTCCTGATCAAATCATCTGTCCTCTCGGAGCAGAGGATAAAGAGCTGGTGATGTGGGAAATCTGCAGAGAGGGGGATCTGCAGTGTCTCTGCACGACCTTGCTGGACAGAGGAGAAAGAAGAGGCAAAGACTTTTCTCTGCTGTGAGGGAATGTGGGAGAGGAGCACAGCAGCAGTGAGCAGAATTAGGGACATTCCTGAGCTTGCACCTCTTGAATAAAAACAGATAGGAAAACAAGATGGTGCATGGGAGTGGGAATTCTCTGGGATATGATGTGAGTCCTGGCAGCAAGCCCAAAAAAATGATTAAAACTTGTGGCACTCCTGGCCCTTGAAAATTATCTGAACCTTGTCCAGGTCAAAGACAGGTCTCAAACACCTGTGCGAGAGAGGAAGCAAGAGGTGGCAGTGGGGCCTCCCCAGAGCCAGAAGTGCTGTCTCAAGCTTGTAACTCATTCCCCAAAAAGCCTGGGACATCCCTTTTCCTTTCAGGGCTGGTGGGTATTTCACAAAAGCAGCAGCAGCCTGAAGGAGGACAAACCAAGAGTGAGGACAGCGACTGGGAAGGAGCACAAAGGGTTTTTCACCTCTTCATTCGCCACCTGTGAAAAGGGAACAGCAAGAGTCACTTCCCAGATTTGTCTACTTCAAACTCTCGATTTTTGATCTTTTCCTTTGATTTTTCAAACTCTTGACTCTGGTCAGCACTCTGTTCTCCAGGCAGCCTTCATCCCAGCAGAAACTGAAGGGAAAAGCTTTTTCCCCAGCCACACACAACCTTCCTGGTCCTTTCAGCTCCCATCTCTAGGAATTCTCACCAAAGCACTTGGCCTTGCTCACTTGGCACCTGAACATCCCTGTGGGTTCCCATCCCAGACCCAGCTCTCACAGGCACACAGAAGAAAGTTCACTCAGAGAAGTTCACCTCATCATTCCAGCTCTCCTGAAAATTCCTTCTTCTAAATGTCTAAAAATCATATAAAGAAAATTTCTTTGGAAAGGGATGGGACCAAAACACCGGAAAGACTCAAAGCCTGTGGTGAAATTGCTCATCTAGCTGGGTTTTTCCAGGTCTGGTTGTGATGGCTGCAACTCATTTCCAACAGAAAAAGAGGAGTGACTGGCAATCTCCAAATCTCTGGGAAGAAAACGGCGTTATTCCATCCCCAGTGTGGAGATGGCCTTGGGAAAGAGGAGGATTCTTTGCATTCCATGTGCAGGGGGCTGCAAAGCTCAGGGTCCAGTTTGCCTGGAGCACCTTCCCTTGAAGTTTCTTTCCTGAGGCCGCCAGTTCAGGCTCACTAGAAAATTGAGTTAAATATTGAGGGTTCAAGGCTGGGCTGGATGGGCAGCAGAATGTCCCTGCCCATGGCAGAGGGCTTGGAATGAGCTGGTCTTTAAGATCCCATCCAAACCAAAACATTCCATGATTCTATTCCATGGAAAGGGACTCAGCTTTCCTTTCTCCTCTAGCTCTTACCTGGCACACACCCAACAGCCACATAAACCAGCACCAAGAGTGACAAAAGTTGTGCCAGGGAATGCTGTGGACAGTTGAATAGGGAATCCTCTCCTCCTGAGCATCCCACTCACCCACAGACACCCAAAACTGCCCCTCACCTCCCCTCAGCTGCTCAGCACTGCAGGGAGCTGCAATCCAAAGGCCAGATCCACCCCATCCATTCTGTAAACTGTGCTCAGGACTGGGAGGAAAAACAAATGTTGAGATTTCTCCCTCTCCCACAACTGAATATTCTCACCGCTGAGCTTCTGCCCATAAAGTTTACAAGGTGTTTGTCACGGGGGTGATTTGTATCAGAGAGGATGTTTACCTATGGTAAATCACAGCCTGCTTCTTTGTGTTCTCCTGAAATTTCAATTACTGAAACTGTTCTTTTATTTCTTGCTTTCCTGTATGTTTTTCTCATTTAGACAATGAGCACCACCGTTCAAGTTTGTTCCTGTGTGACTTAAGGTTTTATATGACCCTCATTTTGCCTCGATGCTTTATGCTCTGCCTGGGTGTATTTCTCTCTCTGTGTTCCCATTTTCTGTTTTCAGCTATTTTATAACACCTCGCTCCTGATGAAATTGCTGCTGCAGCTCCAGGTCGGGTTGCTTGGGTTCAGGAGCAGGACTGTGAGTTTTCTGAAAGGTTACAGCTCTTTCCCTTCCACCATGCATCACTTTCTGACCTGAACTGCCACGTTCCAGCCCTGCTGGGAAAGGTGGTCAGGGCTCAAAAAGAGAATTTCCAGGGAGAGCTCTGGCAGGGAAGTTTAAGGCTGGAGAAATGGCTTGGTTACTCAGTGGAGACTTGGTTGCAGAGACTCACAGAGCAAAGGATTGATGCAGACCCAAACCCCAACAGGGAAAGCTCTGCCTGTTCACCAGGACTGATGCAGAACCCATGGCAAACAGAATAATCCTTTTATCAGCTTCCTGACTTGTAAAACTACTTCCTTCTCCTGGCTGAGCAAGCTTAATAACCATGTCTGGGCCCTAGATCAGCTGTAAAATCAAGACTCTGACCTGCCTGACACGGACCCTGAGATCAGCTCAGCTGCTTGGAGCATGGTGCTGATAATGCCAGGATTGGGGGTTACATCCCTGTGTGGGCCATTCACTCTGGAGCTGGACTTGATGATCCTTGTGTGTCCCTTCCAGCTCAGAAGATCCTATAATTCCATGTCCAAGCCCAGCCTGATTGCTACTTAAGTGCTACTTTCTCTTTCTCAGTCCTTTTGACATTTTTCAAGGGCTCTGCCATCAGAGCTCTCCACTCTCACTCCCATTTTTGCACGGGTTCCATGCAGCTTTTGAAAATTCAAACAAAACCAAAACCAAACCGCCATTATTTTGGCCAAGAAATCAATTTGTTCTAATTATTGTGGTGCTTAACAATCTCTGCTCTGTTTTGGAGCATAACTCTGACCATGGCACATCTTGGCCCCTTGCCTGCAGTCATTGTTGTCTGAGATAATGTTTATGATTGAGTTCAGCGAGTTGTGCATTTCCTTATCTTTCCACATGTCTGTGAATGCCAGAATTTGGAGTCAATCCAGCAGAATCCCCAGGATGATTTTTCAGAGACAAGCCAACAAGAGAATATGAAAAGGGAAAATGTGATGGCAAGGGCTGGAATATGAAATTTCTTCCACAGATGCACCGGGTTTGATAAACCCTGGGCACTGCAAGCTCTGAATTGTGGGGTCCAGAAAGGACCTAAACAAGGTATAAAAAGTCCCTGTGTGGACTGGGATGTAATGGGGAAATCTCTTTGTCCTGCTGTGTCCTCTCAGAAGAGTAGAAATAAGCTCTGTAAAAGAAACTTAACATTAATAAAGCAAATTATTGCAATACAGTTGAATTTCTCATAAATTACAGAATTTTGAAGTCATTTTGGAGGCAGGAACATCAGTGGTTGTGGTTCTCTGAGCTGTTGTGGAAACTTCAGGATATCCTGAAGAGATGTTCCCTATTCCATCAGCCAAGTGGGAATGTCAGTAGAGACTGAGTAGAAATGTTTGCTATCACCACGTGCAGAGCGCTTTGAGATCCTGGTGTGGAGGAAATGGAAGAGGAGCAAAGCATCTTCCTCACTAAACTCCTTAGCCATGGTAATTCTACACGGTCATCATTCACAGGAAGAATGTTTTATTTGGGAAGGAATAATCACATCTTGCTGCCAAAACATGAAATCCAATTATGCTGTGAACTAAAGGCTGTTTTAAAGGGTTTATAATTTCTCAGCTTTATCCTCATCAGGACATAAAGTGGGTTTTCTTCCCTTCTTTCCTTCACTTTTAAAAGGACTTGTCCCTTCTTTTCCCATTTCCATCTTCCCCAAGTGCCAATTTCCCTCCTTTATGGCAGAGTTAACAGTTGGACATTGCTTGGGATTTTGCCTCACATCTTCAATATTTCCCCCCCAAAATCAAGGCAAACCTATGAGCCCTGCTCTGGTTTTATTGTTTCCCATGGAATATGAAATGCAAAACCATGGGAGTGTTGAAATTGGGGGTTTCTGCCTGTTTCATCCTCTTGAACAGACTTTGTGGCTAAACTGTGGATCCAGTGCAAAATATCCATCCATGGGGAAATACTTTCTTAATGTTGTCATCTAAAGAAGTGGTGCTTCCTTTCCTTTCCTTTCTTTTCCTTTCCTTTCCTTTCTTTTC
>VWYP01015625.1:2825-17977 GCA_013400435.1 Pycnonotus jocosus | reverse complement strand
AGGAGAATGGGGTTTCTTCCTGTTGCTGCCACAGATTTTTATTAAAAACACAGGTTAGGGGAACATGTGGAGTAAAGGTGCTCCTTGAGGTGAGACAAGAAGGGAGATGGGGTCAGGGTGGGATTTGGTAAAAACGCTGCTGCTCTAGAGAAGGATTTGTCACACATGAGAAGAAAGAATCTTGTCAGTGGATAAAGCAAGAAACTGTTTTAAAGACTGGTTCAGGATAAGAAAGTGCCTTGGTGGCATTGGTGTGTGTGGAGAGGTTGGCAAGGAGGTGATGGCAGTGGTAGGGCTGCCATCCTCCAGAAGCTGAATAAAGGCATTTGTCAGGAACTAATTAGGTGGAAATGCCCCTGCCTTGCTGTCTTTCCACCTCTTTACAGCCCTAATTCCCAGTGACTGAGGGAGTCCCTTGCTGGGTTAAGTCTCCCTCTATTAAACCTTGTCGGTGTAGGTTGTAAATCCTCTCAACCAGGCTGCGCCTAAACTCGGGACTGCAGTGGGGTGTCACAGGTACAGCCAGACCTGGCTCCAGTTCCAGGCAGCTGCAGGAGACCCCAAAAACAGCTCTGTCAGCAGGGCTGGACATTTGACAGCTGTGCTTCATGGAGTCCACCTGACTTTTCCCTCTGAATGAACTGGAGAGCTCCTGATCTCCAAACTGGACTCCAAATCCAGTGCTCAAAGACACTCCTGTGCCTCCAGCTATTGAAACCTCTGGCTCCTCCTGCTCCTGCAGCTGCAGTAGCCTGGTCTGAATCCCATGACAGTTGGAAAGCTCAGGATGGATGAGCTGCTTGCCTTTCCTCTCTGATTCCTTGATCCATTAGTTAATGTCTGAAAAGCACTTTGGAGCTCAAGAGTGTTAAGTGCTATTATTATTAGAGACCTTTCATATGAATGTTGATTGAAAAAGATAATTGTTACCTTTCTACCTTTCATTCTTTTTTAAATTTATTTTTTTTTACATTTTTATTAAAGAGTAAAACAGTAACTGGCTTTCCCAAGAAGTGGAAAGGAAGAGCTGGATGTGCTGCTGACACAGGAAATGATGGTGTAGTCCTGGTGGAGGATACTAAGAATGGAAAAAAAATGCAAAAACCAAGATGGGAGCTTTCATCTGCCAGTGTCCAGAGGAGGTAACAGAATTTATGGAACAGGGCTTCTACTGTTTGCACATTCCAGGCCATTTCAGCTCCTCTTACATGAAAGGGGAGGGATGATTTGGTTGTGTTTTGGCAATTGGCTCAGCTGCCCTCTCGCAGGGTTTGTGTCCCTGGGGTCTCCTGTCTGTCACTCTGCAGGGAAGGGATGTGTTGGGTGTCTTGTTCCCTGCCAGGCAGCCCTGCATGGATGTCTCCCAAACCCCAGCTCCACAGAACCAGACATCTCTATCAAACCAAGTCAAAAATGGCTGATGTAGCACCTGCTTCAAAGGCAAAGCCAGCATTGAAATGTTTCTTTCTTTGTTCCCTTGTTTCTTTGGTTCTCAGACCAACAGCTAAAATAAAAATCAGGGCAGGGGCCAAAAAACTCTGCAGGCTCCAAATCCATGGATATTTCTGAGCTTGGAGGGGTGAGAGCTTTAGGGAACCCAATTTAACCAGCACTGCTTATTGGATGGTGGTGGACTACAGACCTCTTAAGGTCTTTAACATCCTGAATTATTCTTTGATTCTTAGCTTGGGAAGAAAAACTGGACCTCTGGGTATCCATTCCTTCCTGCTGACTATAAAGGGAGACAAGTGAAGGGCTGAATCACCAGAGACATGGGAAGTTGTGGGTTCATTATCATGCAACCAGGATTGAATGTCTTTTTACAGCTGTAAAATAAGGCAGCCTTGCAAGTGGAAGAGTGGAAAGCAGGGCTAGCTACCAGTGATGGTTGAATCACTCCCAGGAGGTCTTTCTCCACCAAGAGTAGGTAAAGTTTGGATAAATAGAATAAAGTCCTAATTTTGCATGGAGAAGAAGAAGGAAAATAATCCATCCACCTTCTTCTGCCCCCAGGAAGTTTTGCTGTGATGGTTTGAAGGAATTGAAGGATCTAACTTGAAGCTTTAGGTAGAACATGCTGAATTTGCTTGAGTTGTATCTGTCCAGTGCTTTCCTGACCTTTCTGGATGCACAAATGGCTGTTCTGACCCACCTGAACTCATGGAAGGATGAACTCTGAGACCTGGAACATGCTCAGCCATGGAAGAAAAGCAGCTATCCCCTGGAGATCTGCAGCTGGAAATCCCCAGCCCACAGAAAGAAAGATGAAAGCTCCTCCAGGCCACCATCCAGTTCCATTTTAGCACACTGGGAACAAACCTGACTGCATCCATGAGTTGCATCCATGTCTTGTCTGACTCCACATCATGATCTTCTTCACACCACATGGGATTTCCATGGAAAGATTCAGAAGAAAGTGACCCAAACCCAAAAGTGACTACAATGCTCTTTGCACGGATTCTCATTCCATGGGGACCAAGACTCTCAGCAGTCCAGTCTCCTGAGAGGGGCAGGAAGCTTGTTCTGGGACCATGGGGACAGCCAGGCCTCACCTGGCTCGAGGACAGGTGGGACCAACCACAGGCACAGTGCAAAAGTGGTGTTTAAACAGAGGCAAAGAGCAGAGCTCTTCCCATGGAGTCCTAGAATCACTTTTACCCTGGATTCTCCACAGCAGCACCATCCTCCCTTTTTCCAGCTTTGTTTCCCCTCTGATGGCTCCACCAGGTTGGAACTCACCTCTGAGTCTCCCACCTGGAAGCAAGAAACAAAGTGAAAAACCTGTTTCACTTCCCTTTGATGGTCCCTGCCCAGCTCCTTTCATTTTGGGTTAATGGGAACCAGAGATGCTCATTTTGCACAGCTGCAGAGTAAAATCATTTACACGGACCAAAGATACTGCTCTCACAAAATAAATTTGCCAAACTGCTATTGCCCTATCTTCCCATTTTTATCGAGCTGGGCTTACATTAACATTAATGAGATGTTAAAGGAGATGGGGAAAAAAAAAAAGAAAAAGAAAAAAAGAAGAAAGGAAGAAAGAAAGAAAGTCTTCCTGAGCAAATAATAACTACTCAGTCATAATTCAGAGGAAAATTATGGCTCTGTTACATGTTTGAAACTTTCCACTGTATTTCACTCCTGCTTTTGCTAAATTATGTGCAAATGATGGAAGCCCATACATACACATGAATGTGCTTTGCAAAGTTGAAATGTTTTCTTTGCCTAGAAATCATTTCCTCTTCCAGTGACTCTTGATCTTGTTTCTTTCTCCTGTTCTCTTTCTGTCCATGCAGTGTAGATGAGGGGAAATTCCTCTTTCTTCCAAGTTCCAGCCTTGTTTAACTGGAACAAAGAACTCATTTCATGACTCAGTGGAAGGGACATCAACAGAGATTCTTGGACTACAGAAGAATAATCCCAGAAATCTCACTGCATTGTGATTTTTGCTGAGATTGGAAAATGGCAACACCACTCAGTTGAACTCCATCAATTTTTCTTCTCTGCATCATGGGGTTGTCATTCTGGCCCGGAAAAGCTCTGGTTTATTTTCAGTCTATCTGGCTATTTTCCTGCTGTCCTCCAGTCCTCAATCACCTGCAAAATACAGAGTGAAGCAGTGAAAGCTACAGGTGCAAAGAGAAAATTGTAAGTTGCTTTGGAGCTTCTTGATAAAGAGTCTTAGAGGGATTTATTCCGGTGTTGTGGATGGGCTCAGCTTGTGCACATCACACCGGGGACCTGACAAAGTGTTCTGAGAGTGGGCAGCCAAAGCCAAAGGTAATTCCCACCTTTCCTGCTTCAGAAAAACTCACTGACAGCACCTGATCTGAGGGAGAACACCTCAGTGATGTGTCTGTGCTTGTTGCTGTAAAAACACGGGTGCCTTGCAGGGCTGCTCAAAAACACACGGCGTTTTGTAAGGGAAAAAATAAAAGAGTCCAAGCTGGGATTTCCCCTTCTCCCAGGAAAAGAAAAAGGAAAAACCAAACCCAGAAAACCTCATGGCAAAGTCTTTCTCAGAGAAATCAGTTTGTTCTATTCTCCTGGGGCAAGGAAAGCCTCAACACAACATCTCTCTTTCATCTGACTTGGGTTACCTTTTCCTGCCACGGTTTCTATGTGTTTTTGGAGGCCAAGGAATGTGGAAATATCTCAGGAACACTCAGCCTTTACTGACAGCAAAACAGAGCAGCCCCATATCAAAGATGTGCCCTGGATTTACCCCCAAGAACTGAAAGAACACTTCCAGCCCATACAACCCATGGCTCATGAGGACAGAGATAGATGGCTTTGTTTGGGAAAATCACACAGTGATCACATTCCACAGTAATAATTCCCTTATATTATTATTAATTCCCTTATTAATAATTCCCTTATTCCTAATAATTCCCTTATTTAGTCTCTTGCAACCCACAGAACTTATCTCTAAATGTGAATGGCCACTGATTCGGGGTGCTGCATGGAGCACATGATGCTCTGGACCTGTTTGAAACCTCATTTAAGGCTGAGAAACCAATCTGGGTTTCCTTGTGAAAGTTGAACTTTAGCCCACAGTGCCTTCCTGGACCTTGGCCACAGATCTGTCCTGGACTGAGCCTCAAGACTCCTCAGTCTGGAATTTGCTCCCACTGCTGCTGCAAATGAAGCTGACTGAAAACATGATCCTATTCTACCTCGTTTAATACAAACTATCTTTTCTTTTCATTTATCCAAAGCCTCCGTTTGAAATCTCTGGGCAGATCCACTCCAGACCAGAGGCCACGGGTTCATTCTCAACTTCCTCACTTTTTAATAAACTTCTCAGTAAGCCTCACCTCTGTTTCAAAGCTGGCTACAACATCCCTGAGCCCTGGGGCTTTGCAGAGCTTTGGGTTTCCAAATGAAAGCCTGATGCTGGCTCATTGTTCCACAACCCCTGCTCCAGCCTGACCTAAGCCCCAAAGCCTAGGATGCAAGGCAGTGTCAGGATTTGGCAGGGAAAATGCATCTGAAAAGAACAATTAACACTTTGTTAATGTGCCAAGGAGCAGACTGATCTGCGCGCTGGCCAAAGGCAACAGAGCCACCGCTGTTTACCTTGATGTGCCTGTGCTGCTGTGGAGCAGTTCTGAGAGCAGAGCTTAGTCCCAGCCTTAAAGCACAGTGACAGATTGAGAGGTCCTCCTCTAATTTCCCGTCCTCTCCATTAGCGGGGAATGCAGATAAAGCCAGCAGCAGAACCCCGCAGTCCCGGCTCCTACCTGGCAGATAATAATGTAAATTACAGCGACAAAAGTGGCGAAAATCCGCGGCGGGGGGAAATAGATGAGTGGGGCTGGTCTGGGCTCCGTGGGACAGCACCAAATGCCACTCCCAAGGGAGGCTCAGGTTGTGCTCAGATCTCTGCTGCTTCCAGCAGTCATTAACATTCATTCCCATCTGGGATTGCAGGCTGCCGTCGGAGCCCTGGGATGCTGCTGTCACCGAATGTGACACAATACCTCATCAGAGAATAAAGGAGGTTTTGTGAGTCTCTCAAAACTGTTTCTCCCTTCGTGTTCTGCATCCTGTTCCTGGCTGGGAGGGTTGAAAGGAGTCTGATACTTGGGGCAGATCCCAGATTACGGTCAGCAGATGTCTCTGCACCAGAATCCTGCATCCCACTGCACACCAGCATCCTGCTTCCACTCCCTCCCATAAACCCTTCTTCATGTGGATAATTTAATACCAAACAGGGTGTATTCAGCTCAGACCAGCCCAGCTTCCCTGCTGCCTCCCTTTTACCCCAGGTTGTTGCTTTCCTGCCACTCTGGGGTTGTTCCCTGCAAGGGATGGAGTGATAATTCTCTGGATAATTGAGTGATTCCTGGAGAGAGAGGGGGGCCAGTCCTCTCCTGCTGGCTCCACGGTGGGATTGCAGTGCCCACAGCAGGAATCGCTGCCTTTGCTCCTCTGTCTTCTCCTTTCGGCTCAGGCCCTGCCTGCCAAACCTCGGAGCTGAGGAGGAGAGGCAGTGATTGATCAGGGGAAATTTCGCCAGCAAAGATGCAGCCCCACAGCCTTCGCTCAAGATGGAATGGAAGTCACCAGGATAATAAAGATGGATGGGTGGATAGACAGACGGACAGATATGGAGATAGACAGATAGATAGATGACGGCTTGAATCCTGCATGTTAGAATTGTGGGCAATCTGTCACCCAGCCTCCCTTCCCTTTTTTATCCCTCCCCTTCCTTAAATTACGCCTATTTCTCTGGCGAAATTTATTACAATGTAAGAAATAATGACTTTTTAAAGATATTTTTTACTTTTTATGCAGAGGTGTGAGGGCTCCCTGAAAACAAATGGATGAAGATGTGAAAGCTTATTGGATTGTCATGTCGGATACATTATCCCCAGGGCTCTGAATGAAGAATTAGACCATGGAGATCTTATTTGACATTAGATGTTTCAATTTCTCCAAGAACATTAGGCATGTTGGATTCAGCACCGAATTCAATAATAAACAACAAGCGTTGACCCTCCCCCCCGTCCCCTTTTACCCCTTAGCATTTTAAGTCCGAGACACGCTATTAAGATTTATTTTACATTTTTATTATTGCGCTCACAAGGAAAGGGGAGATCATATTTGCATAACTCATTTTTATACAAAGCTCTCTGTATTACTTACAGCTGCCGATTCTGCCCCCCTCCCTCTAATATATGTGTTTATGTGGCAGTAAAACAATGACATTGGAACAACACACTGGGAATTATTTACTCCAACCCTGCAGGTATTGCTGTCTATTTATTAACCCCTGGGAATTATCCTGATGGAAATCCCTTTGGATGATGCTCACTGAGAGGCTGAGGTTGTGCAGCCTGCTCCCAGAGAGAAGGCAGGAGTTTGGCATCAGCTCCTCTTGGGGTGGCCAGTGAGTGGCCACCTGGCCATGGAGGCAGTTTGGGTGTTTTTAGGGCTGGGTCTGGCTGGGATCACCAAGCTGGGTGCAGGATGAGAGCTGGGATAGGTTCCCTGGGGTGCTGAATGTGGGGATGGGTGCTGGATCACCCAGCACGGTGCAGAATTCAGAGCTTTCCCCATGGATTTCTCCACAGACCACCACAGCCCCACACACTGCCCTGCTGAGCCTCACCGGACACAAATCCAGGTTCTCCACATCACCTCAGCTCCCAAGAGCTGCTCAGACCTTCCCTTGTCAAATTATTTTGTTCTCTGAGAGCTCTCCTGGTCATTCCCCAAGGAAGATGCCCACTCCCCCAAACACACCCAGGGAGCTGCACCCCAAACTCCCTCTTTTCTCTGTATTTTCACACTCTGCACTCACTGGTGGTGCTGGTTGAAGGTGGTTGTCATGGAAACTCCCTTTTTCTCTTTCTGCTAATTCTGCAGGATTTCTTTCTACGGCATCGATCTGCGAACGTGCCTCCTTTTCCTGCTCGCCCTTTAAAAGAACAGCTATTGGGAATATTTGAGGAGTGTAAAATTTGCCAGGCCAGGGGGCTTCTCAGAGTGGTTGATATTGAAATTATATCCACATCCAATAGCTGCACCCTCCAGCTGCTTTTCAAAGGCAGCCCAACAAGTCTCAAGGAGGAAGAATTTCCCAACCAAAAGGTTTTTCCCTCAACCCAGTTGGAGCAGTGATGGGTTGCTGCCTCTCATCCCCCTCCAGCTTACAGAAATTCCCATTTTTTTCCTCCTTCACAGCCTAGTCCTCCTCTGAGACCTAAATCCATGGTATTTTTGACATCCTGGCACAGCATTTCCCACATTGTAGTTATGGAGAAACCAAACTCAGCGTTTAGTTTTTCACTTTACCATTGCTCCACTCAACAGGGAAGAGGCTTCAACTTCCCTGTAAATACTCAGAATAAAATCTGTGTGATTCACTTTATTATCTGCTATTTTAGATACTTTCTTTTACCCCTCTGAAACACCTTTGCTGATGGTTTCCAGGGTCTTTGATTGTGAGTGTGAAGACAGGGTGTGTCTGGTGAGGAGGGAAAGCTCTTTTTCCACAGAATTTCAAAGACATTTCCAGAAAAACAAAAAGGAAAAACAAAACCAGGTTTTAGACCTTTCTCTCTCAAAAGACTCACAGATAAGGGATGCCCCCAAAAGCAGGAGAATCATGTTATTAAATTATTCCATCAGGGGTGTGGCAAATGGATCTGAATGTCTTTCCTAGAGGAAATTTAATCTTAAAATCTTTCTCCAGCTTGTTTCTCTTTCCTAAAAACACGGGTGGCCATTTTTAGGCTGCCATCAGAGTCCCCTAAGGTGAACACAGATATTTTCTGTGGTGTTTAAGGTCAGGGGAACAATGAGGAGCAGGGACTATCTGCACTCCAACACGCTGGATTTAATGACACTTCCATCAGGGAAGGCTCCCCAGAGTGTTCCTCACATCTCTCCTGAAGTCAAATTGAAAATTTATTCACCCAGCCGGGGGTTTATCTCACCTACCCTCTCCTGTTTCAGTGCAAGCATCACCCTCTGAGCCAGCTGTCTGGATGCTGTTTGCAATCAGGGCAGGGAGATGGGCACTTCCAGAATGAGATTTGTCTGCCCTGCTTTCGACAGCTCTGTCTCCACACGAGATGCTCTGAACACCAGCAGGGCACGTTGCTCTCCAAGAGTGATGAAAGGGGCTTAGCAATGCTGTCAAAATCCTGTTAGGGGACAAAGGGAAGACCATCTAGCCGAGCTAAAAATTTATTCTTACACCAATAAGTGTTTTAACAGTCTAATAGCTCGAGTTATCCAATTAGGACAATGAAATTTCATTATTGATGCTGTTAAAACTGCTGTACAGAGACATCCCAGTGACCATCCCTCACCTCTGGTGTCCTGCTTACCCTGCCACTGTCCCTCTCCATCCCAAAGTGGACAGATCCAGTGTTTCTTCATGGAGGAGAAGAGGGGATTAAAAGCCATCACCACCCTGAGCTCTTCCCTGGCAGGGGTGTGATGACCATGCTGGGGTTTTGTTGCCTTGTATCACCACACCCAAGAAAAATGTTTCCAAATTAGGAAAAGGGGTTTTGGTTTCACCCTTGACGTTAAAGGAAAAGCACCAGAAACTTCTGTGTTTCCGTCACCCTAATTGGCCCAGTGCCAGCACAGGGGCACTGGTTGGATTTTTTTGATGCTTCTCAAAACCTGTAGTTGTTTCTATTGGGCAGCGAGCCAAAAAACCCTCCCAAAACATTAAATACATAAGAAAGAGCACAGAGGTGCTCAGGGCTTTTTTTTGGGGGGTGCCTTAGCCAGGTGTGAGGGGCTTTTGTTTTTGTTTTGTATCATTTGTTATTTTCTCTTTAATTAACACCTTTTGCTCTTTGAAACACACCCGATGAGCCCTCTGGCAGATTATTATTAAGCCATTTCTGAGAAGTTTCAGGTCAGCCCTCAAAGCCTGATGAACCCCTGTGGAGCTGATAACACGCTGGCCCCATGCAGAATTTCATCAGGGTTTTCTCTCCTCACTCTTGGTTTGTCCATCCCCCTGTCCCCACTCAGGGCTGGTTTTTGCTGGGCAGTGGCCATGGGGGTGTCCCCAGTGCTGAGCTCAGGGACAAGGCCCTTGTTCAGGGGACATTTGTGGTCACAGGGACACCCAACTCTGGGCACAGCAAGTTTAGAGACACCCTGAGCTCCCCCAGGGTGAGGTCAGCTCAAAGCCTTTCACCATCAGTGGCTGAAGTCACGTTGGTTGGGCTGCAAAGGACAGCACAGAGGGATGTCCCAGGTGTGTACCCAGTGTTATTCCCAGTGGCATTAACCACAGGGCACTGACCCCTTCTTGTTCATGGCCACTGTTCCATTCTCTCCACGGCATCTCCAGCCTAAATTGTGCCCCAGCTATTCCCTCTCCATTTTTTTTCCCCACTGACTCATGGAGTAAATGAGGTTTAAATCAGGTTTCAAGTGACCCGTGGCAGCCTTTGCTCCAACCCCATCAGGGTCAATAGAGAAAGTTCTCATGTCAGAGTTAGATGAAGTCGCTCTGCAACAGAAGCATTTTCGTGGAAAACCACTCCAGCTTGATACTAATGGTGAAATAAGAAATATCTGCTCTATTTCTAAAGCTGATTCCCAACCCTTTACACTCAGCAACTGTTACCAGGAGAGGTTTCAGGCGCCCTGAGCATTTATCTCCTGGCACAAAAGAGAGGTCAGAATCCAGTGTTAGCTCCACTTATCTGTCACCAGCATTGATGGGAAGGCTCCTATTCCCCCAGCACACGGAATTGCATTTCATGGACACGGGATTTCAGAAAGAATCACACTGGAGTTTGATCCCACCTTGTTCCAGAGCGTGTAGAGATGTGCCTTCAGCTTTGAAGGGAAAAGGAGAAGGCACTTAATCAATAGCCATGTGAGTGATAAGCACATAAAAAAGATGAGCTTGGCCAGCCTGTATAATCATCAGCAGGACCAGATGGGAAATGCATTATTCAGGAAGAAAGATGACCATGGTGGGGATGGTTTTTATGAGGGTCAAGACTGCTTAAGGAGTACTCAGTTATCTCATGAAGCCTCTTACCTGGAGCACTCACAGCTCTTTATTAGGATGAGGAGGAGAAGAGCAATGAATATTTCGGGCTGTGTCCTGGAGAGGAGAGAAACAGAATATTTTGACTTCCAGAATCTCCTGTCCAGAGCACAGAAGAGGTCAAAAAAAGGTTATTTTTACTTCCAAAATCTCCTGTCCAGAACACAGGAAAGGTCAGAAACAGGTTGTTTTAACTGCCAGAATCTCTTATCCAGAGCATACACACATGCAGAGGCCTTAAAGATAATGCAATAAGAATTCTTTTTTTTTCTTTTCTATTTTTTTTCTCTCCCATGACAAACACCTTTGCACTGATGCAGTGTTGCTGTAGAACTGGAATGAAAAAGGCTGAAATCTGTAACCTACTCTTGAAAGAACCTTTTCTTCATCCACCAACGCCAGCAGCTCCTTGTCAGCTTTAAACCAGCCTGACTTCAGCCTTGCTGGGCAGTGCTGAGTGAAGAGCAATGCTCAGGATACACTCCCAGCTCCAGCTGTGCCTCTTGAAGTGGTTAAAACTCCCCAAAGCACCTGCAGCTCTTCATCACCTTCCTCCCCCTCCCTCCAGCAGATCAGCCCAAGTGCTGGTGTTGCTCTTCCCTGACTCCCCGCGTTTGATGCGAGCTGGAGTAGCAGGAATGTACTTTTGAAAGTGTTTTTTAAAGCAGCCTGGCTGGCTGTGGCTGTGACAGGCTGGGGAGCAGGATCACAGACAGCTGGGTGCAGGTGGTGCCTCTGGGATAGGGAGGAGGTGATGACAGCCTGCAGCTGAGAGCATGGCACAGGCTGGGCTCTCTTCAGACCACTCAGAGGGATGCTCGTTCCAGACAGAGAGAGTTAAATAGTGCAGGGCTGTTTAACCAGCCCCCTTCTGTACCAAATCCATGTTGTTGTCAAAAAAAAAAAAAAAAAATTAAAGTACATAATCATTCCAGTAGTCATAGCAAGAATCAAAGGATTTCAGAATCCTGGAATGGTTTGGGTTGGAAGGGACCTTAAAGATCATCTCATTCCAAACCCCTCCTGTAAGCAGGGACACCCTCCACTATCCCAGGTTGCTCCAAGCCCTGTCCAGCCTGGTCTGGGACACGTCCAGGGATGGAGCATAAGAGCCAAGGACACTGATTTTCCTTCAGTTTATTGACTGTGGTGACTCTGCTCTTGTGAGACAACAGGAAGGACATTGAGATGTTTGAGTGCATCCAGAGGAGGCAGCGAGGCTGGAGAGGGGCTGGGAACACAAACCCTGTGAGGAACGGCTGAGGGAGCTGGGGTTGTTCATCCTGGAGAAAAGGAGACTCAGGGGTGCCCTCATCACTCTCTAAACTCCCTGGAAGGTTCCTGTGCTCAGCTGAGGTTGGGCTCTTTCTCCAGGCAGCACTGACAGAAGGAAAGGACACAGCCTCGAGCTGCACCAAGGGAAATACAGGCTGGATATCAGGAAAAGCTTTTCCCAGAGAGAATAATAAAGCACTGGAATGGCCTGTCCAGGGAGGTGGTGGAGTCACCATCCCTGGATGTGTTTAAACAAAGCCTGGATGTGGCACTGGTGCCATGGTTTAGTTGAGGTGTCAGGGTTGGGTTGGACTCGATGATCTTGGAGGTCTCTTCCAACCCAGTGATTCCGTGTGTAACAGTTCTCTCTTAGTGTATATGTCACATCACAAGAAAATTGTTATTCCAGAACTTAATCTGGACCAGGCCGAGCAAACCAGCCCATTCAGACCAATGGCTTTACCCCCGGAAGGGATGAGGGTTGTGTGATAAAGCCACCCAAGTGCCCTCCCAAATCCAGGTGTTGTGTGCCAGCTGTCACTCAAGGCCCCAAAAAGCCCAGCAGAGCCCCTTGAGTTGCCATTCTCATGGCTGGTCTCTCCCCACGATGGAGATTGTGGTGACAGAATTAATGTGGTTCTAAAAGTAATTTGAAAGCGTCAAGAGAGGGAAATTATCACATGAAAATGCAAATTGTGCCTTATCTGGGCTGTTCCATGGCTGCTATGATTCATCATCATTTCTTCATCTGTTTTTATTCTCTTCCAGGTGAGTTCTCAATTAAAAATAAAAAAAAAAAAGGGAAAGAAGGAATAGTGGAAGAGAAGAGCTTCAATTGCCAGGAAAGATTTATTGCTCCTTTTATCTGAATGTGAAACATCCTTCAATGGGGCAGGAATATTAAACAATTCAAATCACCATCTATCACTCTGCCCTGTCTCTGATGGTGACCACACATTCCTCACACGCAGCACAGGTAGCTCTGCCTTGTCCCCCAGGTTCAGGGGAGCAGCATCCTCCCACCAGCTTTCCATACTGGACCAGGGGTGTAAAACTGTATTTACACCTCAAATTCCACTGGAGCTGCACAAATTCACCCCAGCAGAAGATCCATAATGCTCTTCTCCACGCTTCTCCTATGTAACCTCCTTCTTTAACCCAAACCATGGTGTGCTGGGTCCACACCATCCCAGCAAACATCATTTCCTGAGTGGTGTGTGTGGGATTTACAGACCTGTTCCATTTTGCACTGGTTGCTGATGAGTGTGAGGTGCAAGGAAAGGGAGGCAGGGTCTGATTGCTCCCAGAAGAAGGGAGAATCATCAGAAGGTAAATTCAGCATAGCTGGATGGAGATGCTTCACACACAGAAGTTCACCTCTGAAATTCCTTGTCGTAGGGTGCTGTGGTTGCTGAGCACACAAATGGTTCAAAACTTAAGGAAATGGATGAAATAGAAACATAGAAGGGGCATTAAACATAAAAATATAATTTCAGGCCTCTTACTCCCAGAAGGCATCAAGATATAAAAATGCCACCACGTACCAGCCTCATTTTTTTCTATTTTCCTTCAGTCATTTATGGAGACAGGACACAGCTCCATGGATTGAGAACATCCTATCTTCTCTCTCCAGTCTTGGGCATTCTGTGGTGACCTCCCAGTCCAGCATGTCCAGGAGTGAGAAACAAGGCTGCCAAAACCTCCCTCCAGCTGTCCTTCACCTCAGCAGTCCAGACAGGAACTGCCCAAGCAGAAAACCAACCCTGTGGATATTGTGACATTTCCCCCCAAGTAATTCTGACACATTTTTCCATGCATTTTCTAAGGGACAAAGACAGCACATCAGGCAGAGCTCAGTGCTCCCAGCACTGCCCCTCTGAGCAGGCACAGCAGTGACCCAGGAGCAAGGACACTTTGGGGAAGAGGCTCTGAGGGATCTCGGGGAATTATGACAAATTATGGGCAGCAGACTGAGCAGAAGATTTCACCTCAAGCTGATCAGGCACTGGGGTCATGCCCTGCCTGCACCAGGACTGTGGATCCTTACAGGATGAAATCTGCTCCTGGCAGTGCTGAATTTTGCTTTTCCTGCCTTTTTGGGCAAATTATGAAAACTGGGATAAAAGATAAAGAATGAGATTCTGAGTTGAGCTGTCAGTTAAGGAGTTGGACCTGATGATCCCTCTGGGTCCCTTCTAACTCAGGACATTCTATGATTCTGTGATTTATATTAACACCCTGCAGCATAAATACTTTCAGCTTTCATTTGGAAGTGACAAAGAATCACAGAATGGTTTGGGTTGGAAGGGTCCTTAAAGATCATCCAATTCCAACTCCTCTGCCATGTGCAGGGACATCTTCCACTGGACCAGGCTGCTCCAGATCCCATCCAACCTGGTCCTGGTGTAACTGAGGTTAGCTGGAGTATCCACACCTGCTGAGGATAATGCTCGTGGAGGCAGAACCTCTAAATGCAAGGTTTTAAGAACCAGCAGTTCCACAGGGATTATGCAAAGAAAAACACCCCATAATTACACGGAAGGACACCACAGCACCATGGAATCATCCTGTGCATTCATTGCTGCAGGCACGTGTGTGTCACTTTATTGGCTGTCACACATCAGGTACCCAGGCAGAATAAAGATAAACAGCAATAACCCCTCCAGGTGCGGGGTGTCAGGAAATGCATCACTTCCAGGCACTTAATCTGCATTTGCCATTGGTAGTTGACATTGCAGATCGTGTGTGATAGGCACAGATAAATGGCAATTAGGCACCAACACCTTCAGATCCCAGAGCTGGCCAGGAAGGAAAGCTCTGCCATTATCTCTGTGCTGCACTGTGTGCGTATCCATATCCAGCACCACTTAGGAACCACTCCAACAAGTGATCATCTTAACAGGGTCAGCACCTTTCCTCCCCAGGACCCCGTAACAAACTTAGCATCAGCTCCGAACTAATTGAATTGGAGCACGATCAACGGTCTAATTGAAGGCTGCCTCGCATCCATTTCAAGCTCATAGGATTTCCCAATTTGCCTTCTGAGCTTCTGCTCAGAGTTAGGAAAAAAGGCAAAGAATAAAAAAAAAAAAGAAAGAAAGAAAAGAAGGAAAGAAAAAAAAAACCAGAGGGGAAAAATCGGCTTTACTTAACAGTTGCTATTTTGGTATCAAAAGGAGTCTGCATTGTTGATTAGAGTGAGAGATCATTATCCCTCTTAGGAGCCCGATGAAGGTCGTTGTGTTAACCTTCAAATCACTCTGTAACTGGAGGATGCTTTTTTCTCCTGCTGAGCCACACTGGGAGGAATTTAAAAAAAAAAAAAAAAAAAAAA
>VWYP01015623.1:0-11049 GCA_013400435.1 Pycnonotus jocosus | reverse complement strand
TCAGTGTTCACCCTTCTCCTCCTTCCAAAGGACCCTTCTCCTCCTTCCACACACTGTTCCAACATTAGTCCTTCCTAAGGGTGCAGTTCATCACAAACTGCTCCAGTGAGGATCCCTCCCATGGGATCAGTCCCTCAGGAACAGCCTTCTCCAGCATGGATCCCCCAAATGCTGCCAGCAAACCTGCTCCAGTGTGGGCTCCTCTTTCTGGGGGGCCATAGCTCCTGAGGTCNCACAGGTCCTGCCAGGAGCCTGTTCCAGCAGGGGCTTCCCACAGGGTCCCAGCCTCCATCAGGCACCCCCCAGCTCCACTGTGGGGTCCTTCATGGGCTGCAAGTGGATCTCTGGTCCCTCATGGACCCCCATGGGCTGCAGGGGCACAGCTGCCTCACCACGGGCTGCACCAGGGCTGCAGGGGAATCTCCAGCACCTTTGCTTTACTTGATAAAATTATCATAGAGAAAATAATGGGAAAATAAAACACCCTGATGCCAAAGTCTAGTACAGAAAAAACTATCAAGTTATTTAATGGCTAATTTTTTAAAAACCAAAATGTGAATTGAAATATCTTTCTTCGACCTTTGCTTCCCCTCCCATTCATCTTGCATAGATTTCTGCCTCAGCTTTGACTGGGAACAGCAAAGCAGGATTTTATTATGGAAGAAGCCTTTGGAAGTCAGAAAGGTGGTGTGGGATAATATTATTGACAGACTCTCAAAAATAGAAGTATGAAATTTGTTCCCACTAAACACCAGTCCCTGATTTTACAGGTGTATTCACAGTTGCATTTGTGGACTTCTCTCTAGCATTGGACAGTGCCAGTTTTATCTTTTGCTTAGATTTTTTCCCCCCTTCTTGTTATTTACCCTTTCATTCTCATTTTCACCTCATCTTGAATTTTTAGGAGGATCATGGAGCTTTTGTCTACAGGAAGTCTTTGTGAGGGTCTGTGAAAGGTCTCTTCCTTTCTTGCAAGCAGCCCTTCTGCAGAGTACTGCATGAGTACTTCTTCACAGGCAACAGTTGACTAGAGATTACTGGAAAAACCACTGAGATTGTAGGTGCTAATGTAAACTATACTGAATTTGTTTGAAATACTGACATCTATTGTTGTTTGACACTCTCTGTGTTGAAAATGCATTTTACACCAACTTGTTAGCTGGTTTACTTTTTCCTGTTTCTCCTCTATATAATGAGGAGAAATCTAAGGCCTTCCAAAGTGCACATATTCCACTCATCAGTACAGAGAGTAGAGACTTCTGGCTAAAATTTTGTAGCCTATCTGGGCTCTAGACAGTATTTTCTCCAACTGTTTCATTAGCCTATAGGATGTTTTCAGAAAATTATTCAAAGGCTGGCAGCATTGGAAGTTATTGTAAAATGAGGTACCAGAGCGCGTGCTTGGATGGAACAGGAAATGCATAAGAGAGGAGAATGGTCAAATAAGTGATGGTTGATCCTCATCTGTTACTAATTAGACAAGAGAAGTCGTACTTGGAGATGAGGAAATGGTCTGTTGTAGAAAGAGTTACTTTTGATGACTTGGATAAGATTCTCCTACATTAATTTTTATGTTTGGTTTACTGAAGACCAAGTGACAATGGAGTTCAGTGTGAAAAGGTAACATGCAATATGTTGCAAAGTTCAATTCTACACTACTGACAACAGAGGGGTTAATTTTTCCAACACTGTCATTATATTGTTTCCTAACTAATGTGTATACATAAATGCTTTAATTGAGACAAATAATCTCCTGAAGAAAACAGAGCAGAGCCTTGGAAGATAGCAGCTACATGGGCACCAGGCTGCACCAGTAGTTTTGAAAATTTAAATATTTGCAGGAGATACAGGAGTGAACCAGAAAATAGATATTCCATAGCCAGATATTTCTCTGAGCCTTTATTTTGGCCTGAGTAGAAATCAAATAATAAAAGCACTATAGGCTCCTCTTTTAATAAATATTTAATCAAGTATTTACTGACCTTTATCAACTTTTCTATAGCAACAAGTCCTTATCTGAGTGGAAGGCCCATAATTATATATCATTTTAATATATACAGTAACAGATATTTCTAAAAAATTTTTAAATTTTGGCCTCTTGGTGCCATGCATGTGAGACAAATGCTGGCAAGAGATTGACATATATGTAGAATAAAATCGTATATACATATAATTTTTAAAATTTTGCTTATTTATATTTTCATGTACTCAGTTTAGTATTTCTAAAGAGACTAAGTCATAAGCTGACATCAGGGTTTTTTCTATTCTTGGAGCTTTTTTACTCCAAGAGAAAGTTTTAAATACTCATTTTATAATCTGATTTTCAGACTCTGAATGAAGAGCTACTAAGTTATCTAAGTTTAATAAAAATGGTATGAAACACAAAGGTCAATAATAATGTTATCTTCACAGCATTATATTGATTTGAGCTTATAAAGATAAGCTATAATGTTATTTATTAAAGATTTAATAAACCAGTGGCTGTCAATAAACCTTTGAAAAACTAGAAGGAATTAAAGAAAAATCTCCTGCTAAGAGTCAGAAAATACTGAATTTTGTTACTAATGAAAAAATAATCAAGAAAATAGAAAAAAAAAGAAATCTCTTTCTAAATTATGCACTGTCATATCCTATGCAAACTATTTAAATTTTATGCCCACAATGGATTTAATGCAATGTATTCCATCCTTAGAATTAAATATTGGAAACCTATCAGGCATTGCTGACTCTTCACACTTTATGTTACTGGAACTAAGGATCAGATCTTTCAAAGATCTGATCATTTTAGCATTTTCCATGGGTTTAAAAGACAGATACTTAGAACTTTACCTACACGGATTTACTCTTCTTCCCATAATAGCTTCCACTGACATTGCAAGCACTAACAGCATGAACATTTATGATTTAAGGTTTCAAACTGTACCATTAAATTGTGTGATTATGCTATGTAATCAAAATTTCCAAGCTTATTAAAAGATAAAAACTCTAGCACTTGTCTATCTGAAGTTCCATCATGAAAGAAAAGGTTGCCTCTCACATTTTCAATTGGATAGATAATTAGAGTATTTCTCAATTAGTTCAACAAATGAGTGAATGAAATTGTACCAGATTTTTAAGCTTATGGCATAAAATAGTTTTTGAACACTCAACGTGATTGAGCACTCGCAGAAAGATTATCTAGTAATGACCTTCAGAATTCAAATCAAAAGAAACCCAAATTTATATCTGGTTCCATAGTACAAGTATTAAACTATTTTAGATCTTATTAATAAATCTCAAAACATGTAAGATCTCAAAACTTTTTCTTGCATTAAATTATATAAGGTCACATCTAAGAGAATTGGAAACTTCAAACATTTGGGGTTCTTTTTTATTTTCATTATTCATTTTTCCTATGAAAAGCAATTTCATTTATTTGGTTAAATAGCATAAGTTCTCACATTTAGCAAACATACTATAAGGATGATTGCTCATAAGCCACATTTTCAGAGGGTAAAAGGGAAAATGACTGAAGAAGCTTTCATTAGGTAAGTTCCTCTAGCAGAAGGCAATGTTTTTGCAAACATATGTTTCATGGTTGTTCAGAATCATGAAACATATATTCATGATTGTTGCTTTTACCTTATCATGTTCTGCAACTGGAAGTATGAAGTTTTCTGAGTCCTTACCTCAAAAGGGAACATTCAATGTTTTAATTACATTTAATGCAGAAGCAAAATAAAAGCACTATCAAATTACCCTTTAAGTCACTGGAATAATGTTATATTTGACAATCTTTGATTTTCAGAGAAAATTCTGTTCATTATGGCGACAAAGTTGTGAATAACTTGTTAAGGTCAGGTTTTTGATTCTTCTTTTTTTCTTTCTTTTTTAATGTAGAGCTGGGTATGAACCGAAAGTTAACATGGGAAATCTTAAAATTGTGTATTTTTTCATTTTTGAGATATATTTTTGGCAAATCATTACTGAAATCACCATTAAGACACCAGTGAGAACTAATGTATATATGTTTGTGCATTTATGAACATTTTAATTTTCACTTAAAATTTATGATAATGGGAAATATCATAAAGATCTTGTGCATTCAGGAAAAAATCTGAGTTGTGAAATCTTTCAGGTTAGAAGATATCTCAGGGGGCATCTAGACCAGCCACCAGCTCCAAACAGGGTGAAAACTGAATTCTGACAGGTTGCTCAGGGTTTTGTCCAACTAGAATATGAATATCTCCAAGGAATAATGCTAAATAATCTGTAGAGTACAACTCATTCTCATGCTTGATTGTTCATATAGTCAACCCTCCTGAACTCCAATTTATGACAAGAAGTTTTTTTCTTCTGGTTATTTCTAACTTTCTTACTGTACCCCTCAGTAAAGAATCTTGCTCTCTCTTCTTGGCAATCTACTCTCCAGTTTTAAAAACTTGCTGTTAGGTCCTCTTCAAGACTTCCCTTTTCCAGGCTAAACAGTCCTAGCTCCTTGACTCTTTCCTCTTATCTGGGCCATTAAAGAAGAAATAGCCTTTCATGTGATCAAGTGCAACTGAGCTTTGCTTGAGTTATCCAAGGCACACAGAGAAAAATTTTATATATCTTCAAAAGGTTTTATAAATTGGTGTTCTTCACACCTTCCCCCAAAGGACTTGACCTGTGGTCCAGAGAAGCCAGTGGCACAGCACCTACTGATTTCAAGAGTTTTACATCAAGCAAAAACAAAAGGAATCTTTCAGATTTTTTATGAGCTCTTGAACTTTTACTAGGAATTTGATATAGCGGTTTTTCAAATCTCAAATACAGAACATTTGAGAGAACTTAAAGTGGAAAAGCGTGTATAATAGATACATGAATAAATTGAAATAGATCACTTTCCTTTCTTTTTAAACAAAAGCAGGTCAGGAAAAAAAAGAAAAAAAAAGCAGAAATGCTTTTATTGGTGGGGGTTATTTGGTTGGTTGCTTTTTGGGTTTTTGGGGGGGTTTTGGTTGGTTGGTTGTTTTTTGTTTGTTTCAGTTTTTGCTTTTGTTTTTGTTTGTTTTGTTTTGTTTGTTTGTTTTTTAATTAAGCATAATATTTATAATTTTTCTAGCAAATGTGATAATCTCTTTATGGGGAAAAAATTCTTCCCTAATCTATCAGAGTAATCAAATGAACAGTTTTACAACAGAAAATCTTTTGCTGGTACATATGAAAAAGTGTGTTTTGTTTGTGGGGGTTTTTTTAACATAAAGGATTTCAAAAGTATTTTGTATAGGAAAACTGCAAGACAATATTATGCAAATTGCACTGTTAGTGATTGAGATGCCAATAAGGAGAGATGCTTTGCTGGACCTCACGATCATTAACAAGGCAGGACTTATTGGAGACATAAAGGTTGAAGGCACCATTGACTTCAGTGACAATGAGATGGCAGAGTTCAGGATCCTGAGAGGAGAAAGCCAGGCAAGAAGCAAGGTCATAGCTCTGGACTTCAGGAGAGCAGAATTTTCATCTAAAGGGATCTACCTGAAAGAATCCCATGGGATAAGGCCCTGTCATGGAGAGGGGCCCGAGAAAGTTGATTGATATTCAACAATCTCCTCCTCTACGCTCAAAAGCAATCCACCCAAGAGGTACGGATGAGCAAAGAGTTCCTGGCCAAACTTAAACACAAAAAGAAAGGCTAAAAAATGTTGGAACCCTTAGCAACATTAAACAGTATTGTCAGCAGGCTGAAGAAAGAGATGATTCCCTTTTCCTCAGTTGTGGTGGGGCAGCATTTTGTGTCTTGAATTTGAATTTGTGTCAGAATTTGTGTCTTTGTGCCTAGGAGTTCTAGGCTCCTCTGTACCAGAGAGACAGACATCCTGAAGAGAGTCCAGGGAAATTTCACTAAGATAGTTAAGGAACTGGAGCATTGCTGTGAGGAAACACTAAAAGAGTTGAGTGTCTTTAATCTGAATAGAAGGCTAAGAAACGTTCTTAATAATGCAAAAATATTTGAATGGAGAGAGTAAAGGAAACCAAGACAGACTTTTCTTAGTACCCAGTGGCAAGGCAAGAGGCAACAGACACAAACTGAAACGCAGAGAGTGTCAACTAAATACCAGAAAACACTTTTTCTGTTGGGGTGACTGAACACTGGCACAGATTGGCCAGAGAGCTGCTGGAGTCTCCCACCTTGGGGATACTCAAAAGCCACCTGAATACAGTCCTGGGTGAGTGAGTTGAGCAGAAATACTGGATTGAAAGAGCTCTGGAAGTCCCTTACTCCAGAGGAAGCTGCTGTCAACTATTCTCTCATTTTGTGTTTCTTTCATTCTCTGGTTACTTGATCATATGCTCACCTATAAACAAGGAAGATTAGATGAGGATTCTTTTATAAGGAATGCATAATCCATTTTCAGTACATCTGCAATATAATCTTAATTCATTTTTTGAAATGTGCTGAGAATAAACAGATTTGCATTAAATTGCATATATTTTCCTATAGTAATCTCTACAATACTTTTTTTTTTTCTCTTTTAGTTGCAATTTGTCTCCAGGGCCAGCATTTTATTCTTGGAAAGTACTTAAAAGAAAATAATGCATCATATTTTAAAGAATTTTTTGCAAGCATGACTTCTAACCTTCTTAAACCTCTGTTACTCTTTCAGTTTCAGTGGTGCACTTTATCTCATTTATCCATATACTGTCCACTGACTCTTGCATGACAGGAAAGTGAATGAAACATTTTAGCTTAAGCTCACAATTTCAATTTCTTTTACCAAATCAGTACTTATGATTATGTTGAGAATGAACTTCAGTTAATTCCATTTGCTTTCATTAAGGATTCCAGATTTTATTTGTTTTGTTATGTATCATCAAATAATCTAAGTGGTACTGCAGTTGATATTGTCAAACTCTAGACAGATGCTAATACAGAAATATTATAAAAATAGTATAGTTTGGTTTTTTGTCTTCTTGTAAGCACAATGTTTCCTTTCTTTACAGAATATAACATACTTATCAGAAATTATGTAATTTCAGAACTAACAATATAAAATAATTTCTCAAATTAAGCACTATTTAGTATTTTGTTATTTATATATTCACTCCTGAAGCCTATCAGCTTTTCTTTATCCAGGGAGAGAATAGCTAATCATATAACATTTATCAATCTTGAAAATATTGTGAACATCTAAATGTTACTTTGGGCCTCAAGCAGAAACAGAAAAGGTCTAGTGACCTTCTTACTATTCAGCATTATACATTGTTCACATATTTTCATTAATCTTTAATTTCTGTATTAATAGATGAAATACATATATGCAGACCCCATCAAAATGCCCTTTCTAAATCAGTATTTAGCTATAACAGATCATTTTTCATGTTTCTACTGGAAAATGAATCACAGATTGCAAAGAACATTATAGAAGATGTTTTCAATGTTGTGTTCATTCTGACATTTTAAAATTCAAAACAGAAGTTTGCTACTGGCTTAATATAATTTAAATGGACTTCTGGAATTCAGTTCTCTAAAATGGCCTGTCTGTCTCTTTTGCTGTCTTTTTGCACAATACCAAGGTTCTGCACTGTTGGCATTCATTATTTCTTTAACTTACTAAATTACTTTTGACACAGTTCAAGCCTCTCTTCTACTCTCAGTGCTTAAATTTACATCATTTCAGACATTTCTCAGTACGTTGCACTACTTAATCCTAACATAGGCCAAAGGCTCTTTGTTACCCAAATTGGCATCATTTATGGCTGATATGAAACAAACAGGTTGGTTACCAAGATTTTGAAAGACTATTTGTAATTTATGTATATGATTTCTGGTTGTTTTGATTAATGTGTTGGATTTTTCTGCATTTAATTTACTTCTAAAAATGAAGTTTGTATATCAATTTGATAAAACCACTATTACAAACAATCTGTGATAGGTTCTCAAACTTTACCTTTTACTTTGCTTGAAGCTTGTAGTGTTCCCTTGGCATGTAAAAAGGTAAGTAATGGGATTGACAGAGCCATTTAACAATGACTGGAGAGTTTGTGACAGCTGTCAGAATTCCCCTAGTAGAGATATTTGTACTGAACATCTGCTGCCCTTAATTCTTCAGCTGTAGAACATTTACATCTACAGTGAAATCTTGTCATATTAATTCCTTTTACACTAGGAAGTGGCAATTCCACACCTCAAAGAAAGGATTAATTCTCATTAGATTTTCTCTCACAAGAGAGCTGTCTTTTTTAAAAGACTTAATCTCATTATTAATTTATGGAGTCCCTTTCTGAACTCTTCACCCCAGGAGAAATTCTTCATATCCAAACAAAACTTATCCTTCCCCTTCCAACCACCCACATTTCTGCTTTGTGCTGAGCTGATCTTATAACCAATGTTCTACAAATGAGCTGAAAAAAAAAAAAAATGAAAGCATTAAAATACTGAGGAAATAGATATCATCAACATTCTAGTTCTCAAAAGAAAAGACAACATGCCATGCCAACAGACACATAGTTGAGGAAAATTAGCCCTTTTAGCATCCCTATGAAGCTCCATTGCAGCACATATTACATACCACACTGATGGTAATGTGTCAGATGAGTCCTGGAAGGTGAAGGTGGGGAAGGAAATGTGAGTCTTAACATTCTTTTCCCCAAAGTAGCAAATCAAGTGTGAAATGATATTTTCCACACTGGTGATCTAAAGTATAATTTACAAGGAAAAGAGACTGTATGTGCCTCAGCCTCATATGCTTTCCCAACTATGTATCAAACTGCTCTTATAATATCTTTGCTAATTAAGTAGTTAGAGAATTATCCGTGTTTATTGATATTGATAAGATTCAAGATGACAGATTAGTGCATGTTCTGGAATATGCTGGTGATTCAGAATATACCCACCATATTTAGAAAAATCTGTACTGAGCATAGAAAGTGCAATATGAAATAACCATGTAATAACACATAATATGTGTTGTGCTCCATTTTCAACAAAAATATAGAGTACGTATTGAAGCAAAAAGTTTAGGAGATACTGGGAAGAATGTAAAATTAGTGAAATGGTATGTTAATAACGAAAGATGTGTGGAACAATGAAGAAGCTATTGAAAAGTAGGAAATGTAAGAAACCTAAATTCAGTTTAAATCTAAACTGTCAAGATCTGTGCAAAAGTGACCAAATGATAGATTCCTATGATGCAGAAGTCTAATAACACAGAGAATAGAAATGAAAAATAATAAATGGGAAGATGTTTATCTGAAAACAAAAACCTTTTTATAGATCTTCTAAGGGGATTTGGGACAGATTCTTTAGCTTCTTCATCCCTTTATGACTAATGAAATATTATATGGTGAAAAAAGTGTAAGGGAAAAAATGTGAAACAGTGCTGCTTGAAGTGCTAGATGGCTATTAACAGGTTTATGTTAATGATTGCATTTAATTATTTTAATTTTTATTAACAAAACAAGGAAGTGGAGACAGAATGACAGATATATCAGAAATTTTGCAGAACAGAGTGCTGTACAAGAGACAGTAAATGAATTAACATTTTTCAGGATAATAAAACAAGTCACTGGGTCCCTGCAGTGGATTGACTCTGTCTGGAACCTAAATGCCCATCTAGCTTCTCTCTCACCCTTTCTGTCCTGGATAGGGGGCAGAAGATGATCAAAGGGCTGGATCATTCTACCCATGAAGGCATGCTGAGACAGTTGGGGTCTCAACTCTCTGGAGAAGAGAAAGCTCCAGGCAGATTTTCTATCGATCTTCCAGTGCCTAAAGGAGGCTACAAGAGAGCTTGAGAGGTACTTTTTACAAGGCTGAGCAGTGACAGCACAAGGGTTAAGGGCTTTAAACTGAAAGAGGGTAGGCTTAGATTAGCTATTAGGAAGACATTCCTTAACTGTGAGGGTGATGAGGCAGGGAACAGGAATGTTCCATCTCTGGCAGTGTTCAAGATTTTGAGCAGCCTGGTTTAATGGAAGGTGTCCCTGACCATGGCAAGGGGATTGCAATTAGACGATTTTAAGGTCTCTTCCAACCAAAACCATTCTGTGATTCTGTTATTTTATGATTTTTAAATTTTATTTCTGGTATGTTATCAAGACTCTTATAGTCATAAATGCCAAACATAGCAGCATCTAGGCTCATATGAAGGAAATTAACTCTTTTCCAGACATGCATGAATAATCTCCACCCCTTATTCTGCATCATTAACCTCATGCTGAGCAACACAAATTGAGGAGATTGGGATTTTGGGGAAGAAATAATTTTTCAGAGACTAAGAGGGCATCAGTCTTCTTGTTGAAGTCAATGACTGAATTTGCATTGCTTTATTTTGATGGGATTTTTCCTTCCTCTTCCCCCTATTTTTGGAATGATGTTTTTTTCACCCCAGAGGATTCCTTCTTTTTCTTTTTCGATCCTCATCTCTTGAAGTGTCTGAACTGAACAAAGGGCTTTGGAGTGCTCATCTTCAGTGGTGTCTGCCCATCACCCCTTTAATTCACAGGCCTTATTTCAGAGAGAGTTGAAACTTAGCTGTGAGATTGGATGAATAGTTGAGCGACAGAGGTGGAATTATTTTCTTTTCACCACAGATAGATAGTAACGTTATTGGTATGATCCATGTTTTTGTTCTTCAGATAGGTGTTACTGATAATGTAATACTTCTATTTTAGAATAAGCTGTTAGCATCTTCCTTATCAAGCAAAACATCTCACCAGGAATATATACTGTATATATAATATAAAGACTGTGAACTTTATCACTTTTTAGCCTTGTGTGACACTTTGTGTAGAGTTTTGCAGAAACCTATTGAGAATTCATTTTTTTTTCAGAAATCATTTTTTAGCCCATTGTTAAATTTCTCAGTCTTTGGCATGAGTTCATCATCTTGACCCTTTGTCATTTATAAAGAACCATAAGGCATTTTCCATGAAGGAATGTTGATTAAGAAAAGAGATCCCTTTATTCTCAGATAAGCAGTTTGTTAGCTTTCAGTGTACACTGAAATTCAAAACTCTATGAAATTTATCAGCTTAGGATCATGCTGGCTGAACCTCAGTGTTGAGGAGATTTGTCTTCATACA